>VMDO01028915.1:0-23290 GCA_007922755.1 Pedetes capensis
GTGATAGGGAGGGAAGGAAAGAAAGATCCATCACTAATGCATGTCAGAGGTTTCAGTGAATGAATGCTACTATTTAGACACTAAGAATAGCATTGTAGTTCAGAGTATACCAGTAACATTTATGATTACGTCTACATATGTTACAGTGACTAAAACTAGAAACAAATAACACTCAGCATTAAAAAAGATTGTGACATAAAAACAAAATCTCAGCAGTTGCATGTTGCTATTGTGATCCTAAATTCTCTAGTTATGGTAACTATAGAAGCTCAAAGATGTTCAGTAAAGGCCACGCTATACTATATTTATGTTTGGAAATGCTTTTCTACCAGGGTTTCCTTTGACTGTTTTTCTTTTAATGTAATCATAAGCAAGATTGTTCCTGATAAATTATGACAATGAGTACAATAAATTGGAAAAATAAGCATGTGAGAATATGAGAAATATTAAATAATAAAGAACATTTTCACCCAGAAGATAACTGAATAGTTTGACATTAGGCTGCAATGGGATTGCGTAAGAAAAATTTGAAAAAAAAAAAAGAAGCCATTAAGCCTTTAATATTCTAAACAAAATACCAGAGTAAACTTAGTGTGAGAAAATGCATGTTTTATTTTGAAAATTGTATGTGATGGTTAACAGTTAATTTTAGGCTAAACAAATAAGCAAGTACAAATAAGAATAAAGCTTTATGTATTCTGTTCAAGGCAGTTTATAAAATAGTTACTCATATTTAACAAAGGCTCACTGCATGCTCCCAAGCCTACTTTGGCTCCCAAACACATTTAGCATCACATATTAAAGTTTAAAAGAAAACAGAACAGCATAGAGTGCTAAAATCACATCAGACTTTGCAATAGTGCTTGTATTTATGTTTTTTCCTTTTTAATTGACTGGACTCATAATTGCACAAATTTATGGAGTGTGATAACTCAATGTGTGTGTATAATATATAATAATCAATTCACAATAACAATTATTTCTGTCTCCTATACATTTATCATTTAATTGTGCTTAGTGACTTTGAACTCTCTTCTAATGTACAGATTTAGTTGTTACAATCATAGTTACCCTACTGTGCTATAGAACATGATCATACAGTTCATGATAATAAAAACATCAAATTAAATCATATTTCTAAGGCATATCAAAGAATGGCCCCATGTTACATTGCCATACTGTGGGGACTTGCATGTTACCCTGATGCTGAAAGCTGTGCCACCTGTATCTCAGATGCCAGCAGGGTCAACTATGGCAGACAAGTTTCAACTGAGCTTCCAGACTAAGACAGACTAAGGAGAAGGACCCAGCAGCCCACTCTTGAAACAATCAGCCACTGAAACTGCTATGGAAACAGAGAAGCACCGTCAAATAGAGTGCTGGAAAATGAACTTCCCAGGCTGGAAGGCATTCAAGAAATGAGTGGGGAAGAATTGTCTCCTCAAAGCAGAGTCAACCTCAATGATGGTAATGGAGTAAAACCTCAGGAACTTCCATTTGCTGATGTGGCACAACTCAAAATGAGAAGGAACAACTGTAAACATCCATTATGGATTGGTACACGGAATGTATGTAGTATGAATCTAGGTAAATTAGAAATTGTCAAAACGGAATGGATCACATGAATATTGAGCAACTGCAGCAGAATATTGACAAGAAACTGCTGGAAAATCAAACTGGATTCAGAAGAAGGGATGGAACTAGGGATGTCATTGCTAATATGAGATGGATATTGGCCAGAAGCAAAGAATACCAGGAAGATGTCTATCTATGCTTTATTGGCTGTGCAAAGGCATTTGACTGTGTGGATCACAACAAATTATGGATAACAATGCAAAGAATGGGTACACCAGAGCACTTAATTGTACTCATGAGGAAACGTGGACCAGGAGGCAGTCATTCAAACAGAACAAGGAAACAGTGCCTGGTTGAATGTCAGGAAAGGTGTGTGTCAGGACTGTATCATTTCACCATACCTCTTCAATCTCTATGCTGAGCATATAATTTGAGAAGCTGGACTTTATGAAGAAAATCTCAGCATCAGGATTGGAGAAACCTCCTGCATTATACAGATGACACAACTCTGCTAGCTGAAACTGAAAATGAATTGAAACATTTACTGATGAAGATCAAAGAACACAGCCTTCAGTATAGATTGCACCTCAACATTCAAAAAGAAAAACCCTAAAATCCTTACAAATGAGTCAGCACACAGCTTCATGATGAATGGAGAAAAGATTGAGGTTGTCTAAGATTTTGCCTTCCTTGATTCTAAAATCAACACCACCAAGCAGCAATCAAGAGATCAAAAGACTCACCACATCTGAAAAGTCGCTACAAAAGACCTCTTTAAAGTGTTGAAAACTGAAGATGTCACACTGAAGATGAACGTACTCCAGATTCATGTCATGGTATTTTCACTTGAATCATGTGTTTATTAAAACTGGACATTGAATAAAGGAGACAGGAGAAGAAATGATGCTTTTGAAATATGGTGCTGGAGATTAATATTGAACATACCATGGACTGCCAAAAGAACCAACAGATCCATCCTAGAGGAAGTACAAACAGAATGCTCCCTGGAAGCAAGGATGTCTAGATTTTGTCTGAGGTTTTTGACACATTGTCAGGGAGGGCCAATCCCTGGAGAAGGACATGGTGTTTGGGATAGTGGGGAGTCAATGAAAAAAGGAAGACCTTCAACTAGAGGGATTGACACAGTGGCTGCAACGAGCTCAAACATAAAAGATTGTGTACATGGCATAGAGGAGGGGAGTATTTCATTCTGTTGTACATAGGGTCCAACCAGAGGGCACCTAACAATAACTAAAGCATGGATTAATCTTGAAAGCATTATTCTAAGTGAAAGTTTGTTGTTGTTAGGTGCCATCAAGTCAGGTCCAACTCCTAGCGACCCTATATGCAACAGAAACACTTCCCCACTCTGTCTGTGCCATGCCCAGCACTATGTCGGCACTTCTCTGCTATTCATAGGGTTTTCCATGGCTGATTGTTTTTGGGTTTGCTTTGGAAATGTCTTGCCAAATCCTTCTCCCATTTTTCTGGTGCTGGGGTTCCACCTTAGGTCCTCAATGAGCGCAGAGCAGCACCCTACCAAGTGAAAATAGTTGATCACAAAAGAATGGAGTGCTAAGGGGCACAAGAGAACTTCCTGACTCAACACTCACATTCTATACCATTTGTTTTGGCAGTGAAATTTGTCAGAACCTGTTCAAATCTCTTCTTCAAAAAATGGTGAATTCTGAAATGGTGAATATAAAACTTAGTTCAACAACCTTGACTTTAAATAAAAAATAAAGAGCACAGGCTATTAGGCATGAAGCAGAAATGAGATTTCTGAGTATTATTTAGTTGTGGTTGATACCAGTGGTTGTCTTTATCAATGTCCTTGTACTTACAAAGTTTATGATGATTATATAAGAAGATATAAAACATACATATATATTATTTTATATTTGTTGTTGTTGTTGTTAGGTGCCATCGAGTTGGTATCCGACTCATAGCGACCCTCATAGGGTTTTCAATGGCTGACTGTTTTGGGATTGCCTTGGGAGTGGATTGCCAGGCCCTTCTCCCATTTTTGCGGTGCTGGGAATTGAACTCGGGACCTCAGAGACTGCAGCGCAGCACTCTACCCACTGAGCTAAATCCCAGCCCTATTTTATATTTAGGATTTTAAATAACACTTTTATGATTAGATGGTATACTGAGTTATATAATCTTTAGTAACTTATACAGTGAAAGAATCTAATATTTAAATTATCATACTAGTGTTTTGAATGATTGGCTAAAAATCATGGACTAACCTAAACTTCTGAATCTAAAACTTAAAAAAAAATTGCTTTTCCTTTAACAATTTTTTTTCTAGCTCTGAAAAGTCACAAATTTAATTTTCCAGTCAGTAGGAAATGCTATTAATTTACTTTCTTTTAAAGATGAGTAATTTAATATAGAAAATAGAGTTGCCATTTGCCCAGGGACCTTTATATGGTTAAACACCATTAATATTATTATAACAATTTCATAAAGCAGATCAAAACTGGGTTTATTAACATCAACATAATTATATTAAAGATACTTCATTTACTTCCTTTTCCACTGTGGGGGTTCTTTATTATTGAGGCAGTGTGGGAAAAGATTTTTCCTAATTTATTCCACATTTTGTTTTCAGAATGAAGTGCTAAACCTATTGAACCATGGACCTTTGGTGGATTGATCTCTCCACTTGCGGTGTTTACCGCTCTGGTAAATTAGGTGTATATAATAACCAGCTGTCGACCTCCAGATGCAGTAGAGTCAAGCTGCATAAATTCCCAGCCTTTCAGACACACACATTGCAATGTTTTTTATCTGAGATCTTGGTCTATTGCTGCTATAAATAATTGCATACTGTGGAAACTCATTCTATGCATTCTTTGTTTTTATTTATTTAAAAATAAGGAAAATTTGTGATAAAAGTTCACCTATAGTAGCAATACTGCCAAAGTTTATAAAAGCAGACATTCTACATGACAGAAGTTTCACAGTTAAATGTATTTCTATTATGTGTTTAATATCTAAAGCAGGTCTTTATTTAATAAAATCATCATAACCTCTGGGATTAGAGAGAGTATTGTACATAAATTGAGTCATGATCATTTTTATACTTTAACTTCAACTTTTCCAGTGAATAAATAAGAAGAAATCTCTGTAAAAGTTGGAAAGGTTAGTCCCTGACTAGTTTTGATTGGTAAAATAGATAATGTAAGTGATTATGGCAAATGAACTGAACAACTAGGGGAAAATATATTCTAAAATTAAACTTTCTGTACATTGCCAGATATGCTGAGAAGAGAAAGAAATGCAGCATACATATACACGCCAAATAGCTTGCATTTCCACAAAGGAACAGCACACAAAATAAGTGTGGTTGGATTGGATTTAATCAAAAAGGGTCTAAGAGGAGCATCATTTAATCCATTGTATCTTAGTAGAGGAAGAACCCACCTAGGCAATATGGGCTAGTATTATGAAAGATAAAGGTCAGCGAAAAGGACTAAGTAATTATTGAAAGATCCAAAGTAGCCATTTTGGAGCTGTATCTGCATTTGAAAAATTGATGATATTATGGTTATAAATAGATTAATCAATAAACAGCAAAGGCTGACTGAGGCAGCCAAGGGCTAATTGGTCTTTTCTCAGTCAGAATGACAAATGGAACACAAAACTCTATTGACTATCGCTCCAAGGAGGCTATATGATTGACAAAGGAAACATGATATGAAATGGAATTTTATTGGTTTTCTTGACAATTATAGAAACTTTGTTTTCTTAAAAAATGGACTAATAGTTATTGAAGGCTCAGCATGCTGGTGACTAGCCGTCTCCCATTTAATAAGGGGTTCTAAAATGAAGGTACTTAAATCCCATTATCAATTCTACAGGAACAAAACTGAACTTAAACTCATGCAATCCAGTCTCTACCCCTTGAGGGTGCTTATGAATGAGAAGAGGCAGGCTCTGGGCACATCAGCACTAACCAGCATACCCCGTGTCCCCACAACCTGATCTCTTTCTCACATGTCCCACACCACACCACTTCTGTTATGAAGTAAGAAGAAGACACTTGACTCTGTGAACTGGTAGAACATTCAGGTTGAGGCTATTCTTGTTCTGCGTAAAAGCAACTAAAACCATAATGAAACTCAGATGATCGTCTTGTAGATTGTATCCAGCTAATTTTTCATGTTAAACTAGAATTTTCTACCTAAGGAACTGATAATTAGAAAGCTATCATGAGAGACACTGATTGATTCTTGCAATAATAAGCCCTAACTGTATATGTGGGTTTAACCAAAGAGAAGCCAGCAGACAATGGTTAAGTTTTATGCCAATGAAATCAAGTTCATGTGATTAATCACCACAGGAGTTCACTATGACCTTGTTACAAATGTCAAACTGATCCACAAGGGTGAGGACCACAAAATAGCAGTTACTGAAAAGAAAAGCTAGTGTTTCTCGTCTTTGTTATATGACACTTAATCTCAAAGAATGTCTTCTAGATATCATACTCGAAAATATTTATGCTAACAACCTATTGAATTATAGGAGTCAAACTTTTCAGTGCATAGTTCTCCATAAACAAATTGTGAAAGTCCTGGTTTAAGAATCCAGATAGGCTTCAGACAATACTATATAAGCAAAACTAGTAAACAACTGAGTTCTCATATATTCAGATTCTAATTAGATGCTGCTAAGATCCTAGCCATATCACTGTGGTGTCCAACCCTATCAGATCTCAGAAGCTAAGCAGGGTCAGGTTGGTCAGTACTTGCATAGGAGACCACCTGGGAACACCAAGTGATGTAGGTTTGAGAGAAGGACGCAGAAACCCACTCCAGAAAAACAATCAGCCATTGAAAACCCAAAGAATAGCAGAGAAGCATGACAATAGTGTTTCTTCTGTTGTATGTTGGGTCACTATGAGTTGCATATCGACTCAATAGCACCTAACAACAACAACAATATCCTATAGTGAAATACTACAAGGACAAGGAAAGTTTACTCCTCCTGACAAAATTTTTCTCTCAAATGGAACTCCAACTCTACAAATATTATTTTTAAATAGTTTTATATTTTAAAAACATTAATCTATATTTTCTTACTCTAGTTAATGTTAGCACATATTATACTGTACAAATCAATACAACTCTTTCCTATTGTACTAATAACTTTTTATTAGATATCAGATAAACACAGAAACTGAGAGATTATGGCACCCCTCTGTAAAAAGTGAGCCCAACTACCAAAAATAATAAACCTGTTAGATGGATCTTATCAGTAGATATGAAGAAAGGCAGGAGGGTCAGGCTCTGAAGCCTCAGGTCCTATACACACACTCTCCTTTATATTTAGATACTGACCATTGATATTGTTCTTTACTTTTTGAATTATATTAGGGATTCTGACAAATACTTTTCTATATCATATTTTATTATATGAAATCCCACTACAGCCAGAAGTTCTTGATCACATCTAACTGTTTGTTTGTGATTGTATTTCTTTATTCTTCTGACCTTAGCACACAGACTGTTACTGAGAAGTTAGGTAAAAGGTAGTGAATGTTGTCTTAAGATGTCTGCTTAGTCTAAATACCTCATCAGAGAACTACCTGAGTGTGAAGCTTGTAATGAGATGTGTGTAAACAGGTGTTACGAGAGGAAGTTCTGGCCTCCATGTTAGTAACAGGTGAACATGACTCAGCAGTTAAAACTGTCTGGATCAATTATTGACATATAGTTGTTTTAATCCTCTTGTACCTTCGTAGAAGCAACAAGCATTTGTTTTTCACAGTTCTAGAGGTTGGAAAGACCAAGCTCAAGATGCTGGCAGATTCAGTGACTGGCGGGAACCTATTCCCAGGGTCATGGGAAGTTGTCTTCTTGCTATGTCCCCATATGGCAGAAGGGGAAGAACTCTATATATCTCTTTTATAAAGGCACTAGTCTCATTTATTGGCCTGCAGCCGTAGCCCTGTGGCATCCAATCCCGTCAGATCTGAGAAGCTAAGCAGGGTGCAGGGCTGGGCCTGGTTAGTACTAAGATAGGAGACTGCCTGGGAACACCAGGTGCTGTAGGCTTGGGAGACGGACCCGGCAACCCACTCCCAAAAGTCAATCCGCCATTGAAAACCTTATGAACAGCAGAGAAGCACTGACAATAGTGTTTCTCCTGTTGTATATAGGGTCGCTATGACTCAGATGCCGATTTGACGGCACCTAACAACAAGTCTTGTTTATAATGAATCTTCCTTTGTGATGTAATCATCCACCAAAGTCTCCACTCCCAATACCATGACATTGGAATTTATATTTCACAGATGAATTCTGAGGAGACACAGCCTATAACAATGGTATAAGATGGTCTGGACAATATCAGCCTTTCGGAACTGGGCCACAGAGACACTAATTTAATCCTTCTGGATCCTCACTTTAAGATCCGACTTCCAAATGAATATATTCCATTTTGTACATGCCTCAACGTGCAAACACACACAAGTGCAAACACACATTTACTAAGTTTCCCCAGTATTTTTATTGTGTTTTCACTTTTACTCACTAACTCGTGGGAGTAGATGTGTGTATGACACTGGTCAGGTCACATATGAGCAGAGACCTATGGCATGTGACATAGGGTGGTAAAGCCTATGGATATCTGGGGGCACAATATATCATACAGAGGAAGCAGAAAGCAGAGGACTTGAGATAGAAGATGCTAGAGGTATTAGAGGAAGAACAAATGACACTGTGTTTGTAGAGCCCCATGATCCAGGAGAAGGGGTTGATGAGGCATTGGATCATTCAGAAACACAGTAATTTGCAGACCACAATAAGTACAGAGGCTTTTACTCTTGCTGAGCTGTGAAATCAATACAGGAGTTTGAGCAGAGGAATTGTGTGATATAAAATATATTTTCAGGGAAAATCTGCCTTGGAGAAATTTTACTGTAAAGGCTCAAGCACAGAGGTACGATCACCAATTAGGAGACGACTGGATTATTCCAGGTGATAAGGGGTGGTGCAGACAGGGAGGTAGGTGTGATGTAGTTAAGCCTGGACATATGTTGTACTTAGACACAACAAGATTTAGTCTTGAGTTAGATGGTGTGTGAGGACAGAAATAACTCAAGAATGATGGGAAGATTCTTGGCTGGAAAAAAATTGGACAGTGGACATATTTAACAAGATAAAACTGTGGTGAAAACAGGAAATGAGAAGAGTTTATCAGTTCAGTCTTAAATATTTTATCTTGGTGCTAGGATTAGTAATCTGAGAAAGAATTTTCAGTGTCCACTACCCATATTAGACAAGACTTGATGGAATAGCCTAGAGTTGTATATTTGGAAATTGTCAAAATATAGAAATATTTAAAACCAAAAATGGGGATATCTATCTATCTAGATATAGATACAGATATAAGTTAGATGTAGATGTAGATATAGATATAAAAAGAGTTTATTCGGATGTTCAGAGGTGAGAAACTATGTAGAGAGACAGAAGGAGAAGGAGCAGACATTTTAATAAACTGTTTCTAGTTTGTTTAAAGGTGGTCAGTATTGCCTGCTATTAGGCCGAAAGGACAGATTTGCTAGAGAAATAGAAGCAGATGATGGAGTAAGAGAAAAATAATTGTTTGGGCAATGGCCTTGAGCAAGTAATAGTGGAGAATTTATTCCAAACAGTGTGTGGAAAATTCATTTATCCTAACAGGAAAGAGTTTCCTCCTTAAAGTAGAGTCAACCTCAATGACAGGCAGTAAAGCCCCTGAGACCTCCTTATGCTGATGGGGCATGACTCAAAATGAGAAGAAACATAGTGGCTGCAACATTGGGTTCAAATAAAAACATTGTGTGTATAGTACAGTGTTATATAGTGCTTTGTTCTGCTGTATGTAGAGTTTTATGAGTTAAGCCTGACTTGACAGCACCAAATAATAAACAGGAGAGAAGGCAGACTATGTGAAAAATGTGTGTGTATATGGAGAGTCATGAAGGTGGAAGTACAAGATATTTTTCTTCTTGCTTTATCAGTACAATAATAAGACCATTGACTGAGACTGAAAAAATACATTATCTCATAGATGACATAATTTATAGAGTATGTTTCTTTTTGTATTGTCATTTTTGTCTACCCGTATATTAGCTACTTTTATCATCTCTCTGACCAAATTACTTGACATGGACAACGTGAGGAATGAAAGATTTACTTGGCTCATGATTTCAGAGAGTTCAGTCCATCATGTCAGGAAGGCAGGGTGGAGCACCTCACATCATGGCAGTGAGACCCTGTGATGCAGGCTGATCTTCACTTCCTGGCAGACAGGAAGTGGATCATGCCAAAAGGGGCCAGGGATAACATACTTCGCAGGACCCCACCCCAATGACCTACTTTTTCCACCTAGACTCCACCTTCTAAAGTTTCCAGGACCTCTAAAAATAAGGGCTACCAACTTGAGACCAGGCTGGGATTTAGCTCAGTTGGTAGAGCGCTGCGCTGTAGTCTCTGAGGTCCCGAGTTCAATTCCCAGCACCGCAAAAACGGGAGGAGTACTTGGCAATCCACTCCCAAGGCAATCGTGAAACACTCAGCCATTGAAAACCCTATGAGGGTTGCTGTGAGTCGGACACTGACTCGATGGCACCCCACAACAACTTGAGACCAGGTATTCAAAACATAAGCCTGTGGGAGACATTCCATGCTGTAACAATAAAAAGCCATATATAGGGGTGACAAAAATACATAGTTTTATGTATTTTTTATGTGTCTTATTTAGAATCGCTTAAAACATCCTCTTTATTCTTGCAATTCTGAAGGCCGTGGGTGTTTCTTAATGCAGGTCTTATTTTGTTCATTCTATTTATTTCTCAATATTGTGAACAGAAATTAATACCATTATTATTTCAAAAAGAAGACTCATGTTATACTTCAGTACAGGGACTTCCTTATAATTACATTCGTTTTCTTCAGGATTGACCTTATATTTGTATTCTTCTTTATTGTATATGTTTGTTTTATATTTGTTTCCCCTCTATATAATTGCTTTTAGATTTTTTAAACTTTCAGAACTTCTATTAACTTTTTGGCATTATTTTTATATTAAAATATGTTTTCTGGTGTTTTAATAGCTACTTTATTGTTGTTTTCCCCTGGATTATATGGTTAAATATTTTTAATCTCTTTAATATATCAAGTAAAGTATTTGGGGTTGTTTTTGTTTTGGGGAAGTGGTCACATCGTTTGAAACACTTTGAGTTTTTTCTTCCTGGGATTCTGTTGTGAGCTAATTTTTTTCTTCATTTGAGGGAATTGGGGTCCTTTAATCATAACTCTACTTTGCTAGATACCCATACATAGATAAATTTTGAGTGGCTGTTGTGGGGTGTCCTCTAATAAAAAATTACTGATGGGATATTATTTAAAGCAGACTGACTTTAGTATAAGATAGGAAGCAAGAACTTATTCTTAGGCTTCACAGCCTCCAATTATTAGGAAGCACCGAGCTTCACTCTAGGCTCCCAGTCATTACAATGAGCCCATGAACTCATCTAAGATGATTATGCACTTTCTGTAATGAGTCCTCTGATGTATTCTTGGGATGGAGGTTTATAAGAATAATAGAACCATAAATTAGAAGACATTCTCTAAACTTGTGGGAACATATTCGTATCCTAATACTTTGAATATTTACATATGAAGGTTCTATTTCAGAACAACTTATATTTTCTTATTTCTTTGCTCTGTTGTATTTATAGCTTTATATTGATTTCAAAAATCAGATGTGTCAGAGGATTTCACTATCTGTAAGTTTTTTGGAGGAGTAAATGTAGCAACGGTCATTAGAAAACTAGATGCAAATTCTTCTACTTTGTTCTCTCCATTTCCCACCTGAAATCCAGGTTTCTGCAAGACCATGTTCCCTTTAAAATAAGTTTCCACACAGAGTTTTGCTAAAACTTCCCTTGTCTAACTTGCCTTATTATTATGCATTTATTCCATTTGGTCCATATTTATTTCAGTCAGGATTTCAGGAGATATGATATGTAAGTTGAAATAACAGCAAGACACTACTGCCCTAATCATATTCGGAGATAGTCAGGGTTAGGAATCAAGCATATCTTTTGGGAGGCATAAAACTAAATCTGTAACAATGAAGATGATTGGAAACTTGGGCTCAGTTTGAACTGCTAAGCCAGTGGGGCTCTCCAGGTAGCCAGACTTCTTGCACTACAAATGGCTTCCCCCAGAGTACATGTTCCAAAAAACAGAAAGTGGAGCCTGCTAGTCTTTTGAGATTTGGACTTGTTGATGGGTACAGCTTTCCTTTCTTCCTATTCTGCTGACCAATGCTGTCACTCATTCCAGGTGTTTTAAAGGAAGGGCAACGTTTACTTTGTTTTTCAAAGGTAGAATAGACAAGGAATTAGAAGTCATTTTTAGTCTGCCACAGATCTCAACTGAGATGGCCCAAATATTAATTCTAGGATTTAAGGTCATAGAGGGTTCGTCTTTAATGGGCTAGTGCAGATTTTCATTGACCCCTATTATTAAAAAAGGGAATGCTAAGAAGTGCTGAAATGAACTCCACTGAATTCCTTTCTAACCTATGGGGAAGTAATTCAAGTTGTTCTTCATACTTGGCATCAATTAAACAATCAGTGCAACATACCCTTTTCTCTGAGCATTGGGCAAGTGGCATTATTCAGCCTTGGTTTCTAAATCAGTTGAGCCTTGGCTTTACTCTCTGGCAAAGCAGCTTTTCCTTGGATGCAAGAATACTGGAGCCTACTAGACCCAGGTTCACAGAAATGAAAAAGTATCCTTAAGGCAGAGGCTTGATTGTAAAGTGATATTCTTCTCTCTCCCCCTCCTTGTTCTCACTGGATGCTGTGGAGAACACTGCATCCATACACTGCTGAGTGGCTCAAGCGGGGGGGTGGAGGAGAAGTTGTATCTTGCAAAAAGTCACCCTGATGTCATTCAGTGATATCCCATCTGGCAGGTTATTCTGTTATTTTATTGTCAGTTACTTTTTGAAGATAAGAAATATATTAGTATATGTGGATTCCTTATGGTTGGCATGTTTTATACTAACGAAGTTTATTGGCAAAATGTATTACGTGGGAAAGCAACACAGGAAAGGTAACAGAGTGCAAGAAAAATGATACATAAAAATTTTCCTTGCCATATGAAACTGCTTCTGATTACTTTTGCTGACAGGAATTGGAAATAACTATTTACTAGTCCAAGAGGTATATGATAGACATGCTGGTTCTATTGTGTTTTTTTCTAGCAAATATGGATCTGTGGTTGGAAATGTTGTCAACTCATATTAATTTTATGATAATATGAAATCATTTTCCATAATCCATGTGACTTTTGCATAGGCAAAATGTACGGGCCATAAATGATCATCCTGGCATCTTTAAATTCTTGATTTGGGCACCAATCTCCGCAGAACCTTCAGAAAAGAAGTCCTTCAGTGATGCTGACTTGCTTTTCTAAAAATATAAAGTTGAGTGTAAATGAAGAAATACTTAAGATGGCTCAGGGTCATGATGGATCTACTGAGGAACAGGCTTAGAAACTCACTCTACAAACCACAAGGCTTTATAGTGGTATGCTCTTTTGGGCGAGTTGGCATCAAGTTTCAGTTTTTAATTTAGAATTCCATAGAAATTCTAAATATTTTCCTCTTTTCATTATGAAGTCACTTCAGTAAATAGCTGGAGGCCCTCTGTGCAGAATTTGAGAAAAAATTCAATGTGTTGATGTGGCAAAGTCCATAAAAGAAATTCTCCATCTCCTCATCAAGGAGACACAGGTGTAGAAATTGACTTTGCTCTGAGCATGGAATAAGAATACATGAAACACTTATATAGCCAAAAGTTAGCTCCCCCAGTCCACCTGCACTTTTTTTTTATTATATATGTAATGTCTTTGTTGTTAGGCACTGTTGGGTTGGGTCTAACTCAGAGTCGCCTGGTATACAACAGAATGAAACACTCCCTGACCCTGTGCCATGCCCAGCACTATGTCAGTGCTTCTCTGCTGTTCATAGGGTTTCCAATGGCTGATTGTTTCAGGAGGGAGCCTGCCAGCTTCTTCTCCCATTTTCCCAGTGCTGGGGATCCAACCCAGGGCCTCAGAGAGTGCAGAGCAGCACTCTACCAACTGAGCTAAACCAATGTACCACCTAAATATTCTCTCAATTATTTCACTCCCATGGACCTGTCACAAAACCATAGCTACAGATCTGGGAGGTCAGGAATCTGGTATCCACTCTGTCTGCATGTCTTACGATGATGATCACCAAGCTCTCTCTTCTTACTTTCTGAGGCTCCAACTGTCGAAAGCCAACCAGAAAACAAGGAAGTCTGCCTAATGCACACAAAGAAATGTAGTCCTCAATAATATTGCAAGATAAAATACAGATGAGCAAACAGTGTCAGTCATCACAAATGTTAAGATTCTATAACTGGGTTTTCCATTTTAATTAAACTTACTGTTTCAGTTATATTTTTCGTTAGAATGCTTTGTCTATGGTGGAAATTGTGAACATGTATCTTTTATTTCCTCCTTTATTATGAGAATTTATTTTCAGATATGTTTGACATGAATAGATATCACACCAAAACACGAATGCCACAGCTACATATCCCTTCTGGACATGATCCTGAATTGCGTATACAACCATCAAATTGCATTATCTGTGACGTATTTTAAATTGAATACAAAAGGGAAATAGATTTCAGAGATTAGATTTCTGTGTGTGTGTGATTTCATGTGTACTTGAAATGCAAATGATGGACAGTGGTAAGCATCTCCAACTTTATTGTTTTTTATAAACTTAAACTTATACAAAAATGAGGAATCATTTTCTGGTGACGGGGGTCTGAGCAATCTGTGCCTAAGTGCTGCTGATAGCTCTACCTCCGACATGTTGAAATGCTCAAATGTTAAAGTAAACAAAACACAAAGGGAGAATAGACGAGAGAATGTGCTTTATCATTGTTCTGTTCAGCAAGTCCCTGTTTCCAGGAATCACTAAAAGTCACACTACCTCCACTCTTTTCTTTAGGATCAGTGAGCTTTCTAACTGAATCACTTAGTTGTTGTTGTTGTTACGTGCTGTCGAGTCGGTATCCGACACATAGTGACCCTAGTAGGGTTTTCAATGGCTGACTGTTTCGGGATTGCCTCGGGAGTGGATTGCCAGGTCCTTCTCCCATTTTTTTTGCAGTGCTGGGAATTGAACTCGGGACCTCAGAGACTGCAGCGCAGCGCTCTACCAACTGAGCTAAACCCCTGCCCAACTGAATCACCCAGCTAGTTTAATAGAAATATCTGCCACTTATAGGGGAAAAGTAACAGATAATGTATATAAAGGCATTTTGTAAACATTCCTAATTGCAGTCACCCAACATCTTTCCCATAATTTCAGGGAACTCACACATCCATCATGTCTTCTGATCTATCGAGAAGCACACAGGTGACCATTAGCCTTTGCCTCTTATTGTTGAATAAGTGTTTCTCATCTCTGACCAGGTATATTTTGCTAAACACTCTTTCTAATTAAAGTTAAAGATTATATCACTTAAAACTAATACTCGGTAATCAAAATGTAGTCACAGAAAATTATTGGCTTCCTTGGAACTATTTCAAAGGAAGTATAGTTTTCCTTCTCTGAGAATATATGAATAAATATTAGCATCAGTCTCAACAACCTTCACAGTAAGAACACAATCAACAGGAGGAAAAGCACCGCTTCAGACACTTTTGAATGTAGAAGATGATTCGTTTATCTTATTAGTAAAATCAACTAACTGAAACCAAACTGGATGTGCCTGAAAGATTCTGTTGGTACATTTCTCAGAAGCAGTACATATGCGGCAGGCTCAGCAGAGTGAAACAACTAAATCTTTTGTTTATAACAGATTTTCCTACATGCATTGAGACCTGCATATTTCCCTGACCCAAATCATTATTTTGGAACTGGTGGAGACCTTGCCAAACAGTGAAAAAGTACGACAATAGATATTATAGAAATCTACTAGGAAATGTGAAAAGTCTCTGTCAGTGAGAAAAAGAAAAGGGGAAATATACAAACTAAAATTTAGTAGGAAAATAAAGCCTTGAATGTGTACTAATTTTGACTATTTTTAGATATGGTTTTACTTTATTTGCTTTCCAAGTAGTCATGGATTACAGAGCAACTATGTCTCCAGTTATTAAGATTTAACATGTGAAGTGCAATATTAATACTGAGAAAACTACTATAAAACAACATAAATGCCTCATCGAAATGTGCATTTAGATTGTTTTATAGTAGTTCAATCAATACCAATATCATTTAACTTGAATTTCTAACTGTCCCTTTTAGGTAGGGATACTTTGTATTGCAAGCCTTCCTCTGAAAGAAACCATAAGAGAAACCTACTCTGATTTTATTTCTATTAGACCCACCCTCAAAGAGGGTTATAAGAATAATAGTTATTGTCTAAAGTACATAGCTGATATATAATATACTGGAGGTAAAGGTGGAATGGATATGATATCTATTATAATTAATAGTCTATCACCACTACCAAATGTCTATAAATTATAAAAATAAAGATTTAAATTCTGACAAAGAATCATCATTTATACTTATCAACATTAGATTAGGTGAGAATTGACTCAATTATCATTGTGAAATTTTGAGAATTTGTGATATTGCTTTGGGAAATGTGAAAGGAAAAATGTGGTAAAGATAGGAGGAACTGATAAACAAGAGAAAAATTACTTACCAGAATGTAGATGAATTAATCTTGATTATGAGGCGACAATGGGTCATGCAGTGACAAAGATATATCAAGTACACAAATATTATAAATGCAGAACAGATGTCTGAAAAAAGGTCAAGGTGAAATTTCATTGTCAGAGTCAATAAAAATATTTGTAAGATTCATCATGTAGTGAGAATATAAATGTAGTTCTATGAATAAATGAAATAAAAGGAGAGAGATTGTATAAATGCGGGTTAAGTGTCCAATACTATCAAAATGTCAGGTAAACTAACTGAAAAAGAAAAGAATGGATATAGTGTTTCAGAGATTGCACAGGATTCAGGGGAGGTATTTTTTTGCATTTAAAATGGTGATGGTTGTGGTTGTTGCTTAGTTAAGGTTACAGTTGTGGTTGCAAGCATGTTGAGAAAAAAAATCTGTATAACTTGAGATAAAAAGAAAATGCAGAGTCTATAGAAATCCATATTAAGGCCTTATTTTAAATTAATGTGTCCTGATAATATTCATACTGAGATCAAAGAGGAAATGTAGGAGAAATGATTGGCTGTCAAGGAAATAGGTTGATCAGTGGGTACTAAGTTATAGTTTCACGGGAGCAAGAAGTACTAATGTGCTATTGGACAGAGCATGACTGTGGATAATCATAATGTAGGATATGTCTAAAATCTATAAGAAAATATTTTGAATGTTTTCACCTTGAAAACTTCCAAAGGCCGCCACCAGAGAGCAGCTTCTACAAAGCTAGATCCCACCTCCCAAAATTCCATACTCTCTCTGGACAGCGCCACCAGCTGGGGAGCAGACATTCAAGCACATGACTTTGGGGGACTTTTACATCCAAACCATAATGGCTTCCACTGACAGTAGCTGAGGCAGTGTCATCCCACATCCTTGAAAAACACGAACGCTTCTAGGCTTATTGTATTCTGCTAATCTTGTAAATGAAATACTGTATTTTTTATTCCATTTCTATTTCCCTGATTATAAATGGAGAGATCTGCTCCTCATTTATTTTAAAATTGTTCTCCCATTGTTTCATGTGAAGGGAAAATAACTTCCACAGGCCCAAAATAGTGTCATCATCTCCAAATATACATAGTTTGAATCTTACTTTGTAAGAACGAATTACTTGAAATCAGGAAGCATATTTTTAGTTTTGTGCTGTTTTTAATTAAGAGGTAGTTTGGGGCCATGAAACACGTGCTTGTCATTCTTCTTTGAAAGTCCTGTCACAATCGTGTGTCTCCATTGCTCACTTATTCATTCAGTGAATAAACTTAATGACCACTTTCTATATCAGATGCTCTTCCGGATACTGCTGTGGATTTGACCTCAGCGACCAAAAGTGATTCTCTTATTGAGTACAGCTTTTAATTCTGAGGTAGAAGTCAAACTACAAATGTGAGCTATACAGAAAGTATACTGCATCTTAAGTAGTGGCAGGAACTTAAGAAAAAATATAAGAGAATAAGATGCCCGGAAGGGTTGCAATTTTAGGTAAAGTGGACAGTAAAGATTTGACTAAATAGCTGGGCACGGTACCACAGGACTATAATCCCAGTGACCTATAATGACATATATGTATGTATTTCTTATATATATGCATATATATGTATATGTATACCCATATATATGTGCGTGTGTGTGTGTGTATATATATATATGTATATATATGTGTGTGTGTATATATATATATATATATATATATATATGAAATTAAACTACTTGGAATTTTACCTGGATAAGAGAGAAGGAAAAGTTAGGTGCCATAGAGTCAGGTCCCCTACATATAACAGAACAAAACACTCCCCGACACTGTGCTATGCCTGACACTATGTCACAGCTTCTCTGCTATTCATAGGGTTTTCTATGGCTGTTTGGGGAGTAGGCTGCTGGGTTCTTTTCCCATTTCTGTGGTGCTGGAGATTGAGCCCAGGGCCTCAGAGAGTGCAGAGTGGCATTCTACCAACTGAGCTAAACCTCAGCCCATACCACCTTGGCATCTGATCCTGTCCGATCTGAAGAAGCTAAGCAGGGTCAACCTGGTTAGTCCTTGGATGGAAGACTGCCTGGCCGTACTGGGTGCTGTAGGCTTGGGCAAAGGACCTGGCAACCCACTCCCAAAACAATCAGCTATAAAAACCCTATGAATAATGGGGAAGCTCTGACAACAGTGCCAGGCATGGCACCATGTCAGGGTATATTTTGTTCTATTGTACATGGGGTCTCTATGAGTTGGACCCCACTAGACGGCACCTAATAACATTTTCTGTATGTGTGACTTATCTCACATTTCTCTGAGAATAATCATCCATATGATAAGAATACCAAGGAAATAAGTGTTCCTTCATCTGTCTTGGCTGCTCAGGAGACACACCATGGAGTTGTCTTTGCTCCTCGCTCTTCAGTTTGTGTTGTTCCAGTTTTATTTAGTGAGTGTGTCCCTTGCTCTGAGTGCTTTTCTACAACCGTATTGGTCACTGTGTACCCATCTATAAAGCCTGATTAGAATTAGAGCTCTTTGCTCACTGAGCACATTATTATTTCTTCTTATTTAGATACTGAAATGTTCTTTGTGGAAATAGAGTCACATCTGAACCTAGCCCATTTGGCTGAGGTGCTGCTACTGGCTGTTTGAGTTATCTGAGCCACCTAATAGCCTGCATTACCTAGAGCTGAGTGAAATGACCACTAACAGCTAACCTAGATAGATCCCCACTGCCTGGTGTCCTACTTTCTAACACACACTCTTCTCTCTCGTTACATTATTCCTCTGCAACCTGAGACTCAATCTGTTAGATGCATCTAATTCTCAGGACACAGTCCTTATTTTTGCCATTCTTACATTAGGTAAAATGTATTAAATCTTCTTCAAGTAAGTTTTAAGATTTTGTAAGTTTAAAGAAGCATCTTAAGGGAAATTTCTACTTCTCCAAAGTACTATGAATACCTTTAAAACTCCCACTCATATTAAATTCTCTGCTACGAATTAGAAAATTATGAAAAAAAATGGAATTGATACTTTCATGTTAAGAAATTTAATCTATATTATTAATTTGTTTTTATATGATTTTTATGGTTATAAAACATGAATACTGGTTTTGTTTGTGTTCACACACATGTGAGGAGTTTTTATTGTTTCAGATGGTGAATAACATATTACATGGTATTTTCTTTCGTTATTTAGAACAATGAAGTAAATTATAGTAAAATATAACCAAATTTATTGTATGATGTTTTCTTTTACTTTAGAATGTGTGAGAATTAACAAGGGTTATTTTCTATGACCTATCAGTAGCATGCCTACAGTCATAGCCCTGTGGTATCCTATCCCTTCAGATCTTGGAAGCTAAGCAGGGTTGAGCCTGGTTAGTACTTGGATAGGAGACCACCTGGAAACACCAGGTGCTGTAGGCTTGGGAGAAGGACTCAGTAACCCCTCCCAAAAATCAATCCTCCATTGAAAACCCTATGAACAGAAGAGAAGCACTGACAGTAGTGTTTCGCCTGTTGTGTGTAGGGTTGCTATGTGTCAGATACTGACTCGACGGCACCTAACAACAACAACAACATCAGGAGCGTGAGAAAATGAGATGTGGAAGAGAGGCTCTATTATAGAAGAAGCAGAAAGGATACTATAGCCTAGATAATTGAAAGTAGACCAATCTTGTAAATCAAAATTCACCTTTAAACACTGATAGAACACTGTATTAGTAAGTGAACACCTTCCTTATTCTGTATGAAGGGCACCACCTGATTTACTTTCAATTGATAGGATAAATTTTAGACATAACCAAAGGTTGGTTTGCCACATTGTCCAGTTTCCCTGCCTAGTAACCATTCCCCTTAATCCATTATTAACAAAGCCATGGATTTATTTGGGCCTGAAGTTTTCATAGCTGAAGATATTCACCTTTCTATTCCCCTCCTATCTAGGGACGGGTTTATAATGTGGTTAAGGGAAATTGGCTTAATCAGTTCCCCACAATATAGTGGTTCTTCCATAAGAAAACCACAAATCGTATTGGAGAAAGACTTTTTCCCTCTGATCCGGTCTCTCCCCTCCCCACATCCTTGATCTCCAGAATGTTGACATGATGAGCCTGGAAACAGCAGGAGTTTTATAATCATGATTAAAAATTAAAAATGCAGCTCAGTGGTAGAGCACTTGCAAGGCATGTGCAAGGCCTGGGTTCAATCCTCAAATACTGCAATAATAGTAATAATAATAATAATAATAATAATAATAATACCCATATATTACTGGGTCATCTCAAAATGTGACTATCACATATCCCTACTTATATTTTCTTCTATAGTCCATAATAAATTTTCTCCATAAATTTCTTGCATTTTTGTTATATATCTAGACTATCTTTCTGTTATGATTCTGAATTATAAATGGCTCGTGTGCAAAGAGCTATTAGTACATATGTATTGATTTTATATTCAATAACTTTGCTTCAAAGGGCTATTAGTATTCATGTATTGGTTTTATATTCAATAACATTGCAGAAACTTTTTTATTGGTTCTTAAGTTAGATTTTTTTACATTTTACATGACTTTGAGGTCTTCAAATATTAATAACATCTATTCTCACTTTTGATACTTGTTTTGTAAACTTTTTTCTTTTGTCAGCTAGCATTCTGTTACAATGTTTTGTTATACCACTAAGCTAGTCATGTTATTAAAATTATAATTTGCATGTGTTACAAGAATTCAGATGATATTTATGAAGTTGTTGCTGTTGTTGTTAGGTGCTGTTGAGTCATGTCTGACTCATAGCGACCATTATAGGGTTTTCAATGGCTGATTGTTTCGGGATTGCCTTGGGAGTGGGTTGCCACGTCCTTCTCCCATTTTTGTGGTACTGGGAATTGAACTTGGGACCTCAGAGACTGCAGAGCGGTACTCTACCAACTAAGCTAAATCCCAGCCCATTTATGAAGTTAAGATCATATAAATAAGTTGAATTTTATACTTCAAAAACAAATATTAAATTATCAATAATAAAATGTATATTTAAATGTTTCTAGTAGTGATAAAAGGCCAGTATGTATGGAGCAAAGTGGACATGCACTAAAATATACACTGTAGCAAAAATTTTAAATATGTGTTTTCTGATTATGATAAAACTTCATATAATCAAACTATTACATGGTAAAAATTGTTTTATACTCTGTTATGTAGTAGCCATTTTGGTCTGAAGAGGACCTTTAGTTATAAAAATTATTAGGTAAATTTGTGAGTCAGCATAAAACTATGTAATTTTGATATGTATGTACTAAGGTTAGAAAGTATAAAGTAGAACCTTTTCCTTATTTATAATTAATCAGGATATAATTTTATCCTGCATATTATATATACTTGTTATTATTGTTAAATGCCATCGAGTACAATGGAATGAAAGACTACCTAACCCTGCACCATGCACATGATCTTATTTTATGCTTAAGCCCATTGTATAGTAATTTTTATATCATATGAAATCGTAGCATATTATCAATGTGTCATAAAGTACATATTTAAATCTATAACTTGAACTTTTCATTTTTGAAATTCCATTCAATAATCAACCAATTCAACATGAATTGTGAATTGGTCATTCTGTGTGTGTTTAAAAGGTAGTGAAACATTGTAAGTCATGAAGATGACTAAAGATTGATTAAAATGTAGATATCTGTATTTGAATTTGATTAAAATATTCACTTAAACATGAAGGTTGATTCTACTTTGAGGAGGCAACAGTTCCCCAGCTATTTCTTGAATGCCTTCTAGTGATTGTTGTTGTTAGGTGCTGTCGATTCAGTATCCGACTCATAGCGACCCTCATGGGGTTTTCAATGGCTGACTGTTTTGGGATTGACTTGGGAGTGGATTGCCAGGCCCTTCTCCCATTTTTGCCATGCTGGGAATTGGACTCGGGACCTCAGAGACTACAGCACAGCACTCTGCCCACTGAGCTAAATCCCAGCCCTCCCTTCTAGTGTGTGTGGGGGGCTCATTTTGGAACTATATTTGACAACACATCTCTGCTATTCGTAGGGTGTTCAATGGCTAATTGTTCTGGAGTGGGCCATCAAGTCGTTCTCCCTAGTCTGTCTTAGTCTGGAAGCTCAGCTGAAACCTGTCCACCATGGGTAGTCCTGCTGGTGTCTAAAATATTGGTGGCACAGCATTTAGCATTACAGCAACACTCAAGCCCCCATAGCATGACAAGCTGACAGACATTGGGGGCGTAAATTAGATTAGGCTTTATTATTAGATATGAAGTGTACAGATTTAATTGGCACTACTTATAGTCTGAGGTCCCGAGTTCAATTCCCAGCACTGCAAAAATGGGAGAAGGACCTGGCAATGCACTCCCAAGGCAATCCCTAAACAGTCAGCCATTGAAAACCCTCCGAGGGTCGCTATGAGTCGGATACCGACTCCACGCCACCTAACAACAACAACAACAATAGTCATTTCTCTCTTTCTGGTACCATGGTTATTGTTGTATTAATTTTTTGTGAGTTTGGGTATGCTCCTTCAGTACATTATTGAATGCCTGATCTCTCTTTACTTCCTATGATATTATAGTCCATAATACGTGTTTGAAGAATAAATTCCTTTCCACGTATATTCAGTTCTTAACATATTCATAGTTGATATTTGAATACAAACTGAATTATAATGCATATTTGTAGATACAAGATATATCATAAAAGCAAAAATACACTTATTGAATTAATGACTTAGTAAAATATTTAGTGACATTTGGAGAAATGTTTACAAGTTTTTAAAGTTACCAAGGTAATTGACTGAAAACAAATTTAAGTAGGAGTGTCATTAGCTAGCTTGCATCAGATATAACACATATTCAATATAATTTTTCCGGTACTTCTTCAGATTCTTTTTTTGTCATACAGATGCATGTTGGTAATCCAAGTCACCTGTTTTAT
>VMDO01028916.1:0-23262 GCA_007922755.1 Pedetes capensis
TGCTCACTTCTCTTGACTTTTTAAAGCAAGCAGTGTTTCCTTGTTCTGTTTGAACTGCCTCTTGGTCCATGTACAGATTCCTCATGAGTATAATTAAGTACTCTGGTATTCTCATTCTTCACAGTGTTACCCATACTTTGTAGTGATCCACACTGTCAAGTGCCTTTGTATAGTCAATAAAACATAGATAGACATTTTTGATATTATCTGCTTTTGGCTAATTTCCATCTGTCATCAGCAATGATGTCCCTGGTTCTAAGCCCTCTTCTGAATCTGGCTTGATTTTCCAGCAATTCCTTGTCAATATACTGCTGCAGTTGCTTTTGAATGATCCTAAGCTAAATTTTACTTGTGTGTTATATTAATGGTATCATTTGATAATTTCCACATTTGTTTCAATCTTCTTTCTGGGGAAGAGGTACAAATATGGATCTCTTCCAGTCAGTTGGCCAGGTAGCTGTTTTCCAAATCTCTTGGCATAAATAAGTGAGCACCATCAGTGCTGCATCTGATTGTTGAAACATCTCCATTGGTATTACATCAATTCCTGGAGACTTGTATTTCACCAGTTCCTTCAAAGCAGCTTCTACGTTTTCCTTTAATACCATTGGTTCCTGATCATGTGCAACCTCTTAAAATGGTTGGTCATCCACTAATTCTTTTTGGTATAATGTGTCTGTGTACTTCTTCCATCTTCTTTTGATGATTCCTGTGTCATTCAATATTTTCTCTGTAGAATCCTTCACTATTGCCACTCAAGGCTTGATTTTATTCCCCTCAATTCCTTAAGCTTGAGAAAAACACAGTGTGTTCTTCCCTTTTGGTTTTCTCTCTCCAGCTTTTCCACATGTCATTATAATATTTGATTTTGTCTTCTTGAGCTGCCCATTGGAATCTTCTATTTAGTTCTTATTTTATTGGAAATTTTTAATGCATAACTTAATGGGTTTCATTCTGATATGTATTTCACTGTGACACTTCCCTATATGCATTTCATTGTACATTGCTCACATAACTTCCCCCTTACCCTCTCATGCCCCTCCTCCTCTACCCTTACCCCCCACCAATGATATCCTTTCTAGTTGTATTTTTTGTGAGAATATTTATCTATATATGTGCATCTTAATTTTGATTTAAGTTCAGATTTTTTCTATAATGATCTATCTTTTTACACTCTCAGCAGTATTACATGATTGATGTAGTTCATTTGCATTATTGCCATCCTTTGGTATTATTGGTATTATTATTATTATTATTGCTCATACTAATAAAGTTGTGCTGTTTACATTGAGGTTGACCTCTCCCTCCTTCCTTCCTCCTTACTGGCTATCCTCTGCCTCCCATCTTCTCTCATCATGGCTTGCCTTTTCTTGATCCCTCCCTCCTTCTTTCCACTCCTTAAGTTGTCCTTTCTGCACTAAGTTTAACTGAGCTTTTTATTATGCTTCAATTTATGTATAGGATTTCTTTCCTTCTTTTAAGTTTGATTCAGCTCCCACATGAGTGAGAACATATGGTGTTTCTCTTTTGGGGCTTGTGTTCATTCAATTAAGATGCTTTTCTCCAATTCCATCCATTTTGCTGCAAATGACATTATTTAATTTTTTAATTGCTGAGTACTATTCCATTGTGTATATGTACCATAACTTTTTTTATCCATTTTTTGTTGATGGGCACTTTGGTTGATTCCTTATCTTTGCAATCGTGAGAAGTGCTGCATTGAACATGGAGATAAAGGTGTTTCTGTAGTATGATGACTCATCTCCCTTTGGTATATTCTCAATAGTGGTATAACTAGGTCATATGGTAGATCTATTTTTAATTTTCTGAGGTAACTCTGTATTGATTTCCAAAGTGGTTGAACCAATTTACAACCCCACCAGTAGTGTGAAATGGTTCCCTTTTCTCTGCAACCTTGCCAGCATTTGTTGTTGTTTTATTGATCTTGGACATCTTATTGAAGTGAGGTGGAATCTCAGGGTTGTTTTGATTTGCATTTCCCTAATGGCTAGGGATATAGAGCATTTTTTCATGTGTTTCATAGCCTTATGTGTTTCTTCATTTGAGAACTCAGTTCCTTTGCCCATTTGTGTATTGGGTTATTTGTTTTCTTGGGAATTGCTTTGTTGAGTTCTTTATCATTTCTGGAAATCAGTCCTCTGTCCAATGTATAGGATGTGAAGATTTTCTCCCATTCAGTGGGGACATCCTTGGCTCTGTTGATTATTTCCTTTGCTGTACAGAAGCTTTTTAATTTCATGCAATCCCATTTATCTATTCTTGTGATTTCTTGAGCAATTGGAGTCTTATTAAGGACATGTTTTCATATGCCTATATGTTGGAGCATATTGTGTATCTTTTCATCTAGTAATTTTAATGTTTCTGATTTTATGTTGAGGTCTTTTATCCATTTTGAGTTAGCTCTTGTGCATATTGAGAGGCATGGGTATGTTTTCATTTTTCTGCAAGAGGATATTCAAATTTCCCAGCACCATTTGTTGAAAAGGCTATCCTTTCTCCAATTTATCTGCTTTGGTCCTTTGTCAAAAATCAGGTGGCTATAGATGCATTGGTGTATCTCTGCATCCTCTATTCTGTTCCACTGGTATTCAGGCCTAGTTTTGTGCCAGTACCAAGCTGCTTTTGCTACCACAGTCCCGTAGTATAAAGTCAGGGATTGTGATCTCACCTGTAGAAGTTTTGGAGCTTAAGAGTGTTTTGGCTATATGTGGTCTTTTGTGTTTCCATATGAATTTTTGGATCATTTTTTCTATTTCTGTAAAGTCTGCCATTGAAATTTTAATGGGGATTGCATTAAATCTATAGATTGCTTTTGATAGGATAGCCATTTTTACAATATTGATTCTCCCAGTCCATGAGCAGGGGAGGTCCTTCCACCTTTTAGTATCCTCTGTGATTTCTTTCTTTAAAGTTTTGACATTTCCCCTATAGAAATCTGCAGGATCTTTGGTTAGATTGATTCCAAGGTATTTAAGTGTTTGGTGGACTATCCTTAAAGGGATTGTAGGTGTAATTTCCTTCTCTTCCTGCTCACAGTTGGTGTAAAGGAAGGCTACTGATTTTTTAGTGTTAATTTTGTATCTTGTCACTATGCTAAAGTAGTTAATTAGGTCAAAAAGTTATCTAGAGGAGTTTTGGGGTCATTTAGGTAAAGCATCATGTCATCCACAAATAAGGATAATTTGACCTCTTCTTTGCCTATCTGTAACCCTTTGATTTCTTTCTCTAGTCTGAGTGCCCTGGCTAGGACTTCAATCACAATGTTAAATAAGATAGGAAAGAGTGGACATCCTTGTCTTGTTCCAGATCTTAGAGGAAATTGTTTCAATTTTCTTCCATATTCTCTGATCTTTTCTATGATCTGTGTAAGTCTGTCATAGACAGCCTTTGTGATGTTAAGGTATTTTCCTGTTATGCCTATCTTCTCCATTGTTTTTTTAATCATGAAAAGGTGTTGCACTTTGTCAAAGGCCTCCTCAGCATCAATTGAGATGATGATGTGATTTTTGTTTGCAAGCCTCTGGATATGTTGAATTACATTAATCAATTTTTGTGTGTTGAATCAGCCTTGCATCTGTGGGATAAGTCCCACTTGGTCGTGGTGAATTATTTTCTTAATATGTTGCTGAATTCGGTTTGCCAGGATTTTGTTAAGAAGTTTTGGATCTATGTTCATAAGGGAAATGTGTCTGTAATTCTCTATCTTAGATGTATCCTTTCCTGGTTTAGGTATCAAGGTGATGGTAACTTTGTAGAATGAGTTTGTGAGTGCTCCCTCATTTTCTACTTTTTGAACTAATTTGAGGTAAACTGGTATTAATTCTCCTATGAAAGTTTGGTAGAATTCTGCTGTTAACCTAATACACTGCTGAATGGGTTATTGAAGAAATTATAGCAGCAATTAAAAAATTTCTGCAGTCAAATGAGGATGAAAACATAGCCTACCCAAACACATGGGATATAGCAAATGCAGTTATAAGAGGGAATTTCATAGCATTGAGTGCCTTCATCAATAAGGTATGGATAAGCCAAACAAACAACCTAATGACACATCTCAAGACACTAGAAAGCCAACAACAAATCAATCCCAAAAGAAGCACTCAGACAGAAATGATCAAGATCAAGGCAGAGATATCTCAATTAGAATCTAAGAAGATAATTCAAAGAATTAATGAGACTAAGAGCTGGTTCTTTGAAAAGATTGAGAAAGTTGATGCTCCCCTGGCCAATCTTACCAAAAAGAAAAAAAAAGGCCAAAATTGTGAAAATTAAACATGAAAAAGAAATCATAACCACCAATGCCAATGAAATACAGAAAACCACCATGGAATACTTTGAGAAATTGTATTCCCCAAAATACAAAAATACAGAAGAAATGGATATACTTATTAACACATACGATTTACCAAAATTAACCCAGGAGGACAGTAAGTGACCTAAACAAACCCATTACATATGCTGAAATAGAAAAGGTAATAAAAAGTCTCCCAACAAAGACCCCAGGACCTGCTGGGTTCACAGCAGAATTCTGTTTAGTTCTTTAACTTTGTTATGTCTTCCTTTCACTTTTAGCTTTTTGATGTTCCAGGGACATTTCAGAATCTTTTTTGACATGTAAATTTCATCTTTTCTTTTTTTCCATCCTTTTAGTAACCTTTGGCTTTCCTCATGAATGATGTCTTTGACATCATGATACAACTCATCTGGTCTTCAATCATTAGTGTCTAATGCATCAAATCTGTTCTTGAGATGGTCTCTGAATGGATGTTTGATAAGTCAAGGTCATACCTTGGCTATTGTACACATGTTCTAATTTTCTACAGTTTCCATTTGAACCTGCATGAGTTGGAAGGTAAGTAGGGTAGATGAAGTCTTGAGGGCAGAGTACCCAAGTCCCTTTATTAGTCCTAAGGGAGCTTGCTTGTCTCAACTTGTTACTATGTGAAAGTTCAATAAAAAGGTGGCAGTATGTAACCCACAACAGGGTCCTTGACAGAACCTGATCATGAAGACAACTTGATCTTGAACTTTGAGCCTTCAGAAGTGTGAAAAATAAATTTTTGTCTTTTATAAGCCACTCAGTCATTGGTAATTTGCTGTAGTAGTCCAAACTGACTAAGACAACTTCTGTTAGTGAATTTTGTACCTTCTTTAAGGATGAAAAAGACATGACAAGCAAAACAATAGAAGTACATAAGTAAATGCTTTAATATCTTAGTGGGGTTAACATCTTAGTGCAATTAAATGCATAAATAGACACACAATGCTCTTTTGGCTAGATCTGGTAGAAAATTACTTTTTTGCTGTAATGAAAAGAGATGTTATTATACTATAGCATTTGTGATTTGCTGTATTTACTTATATTTTTATTTATTTGTTTATATAAATTTTTGCCAGGGCTGGGGATCAGACTCAGGACCTCATACATGCTAGGTAAGCTCTGTATAACTGAGTTACACCCCCAGTCTTGCTGAATTTGCAGAATTTATAATAACTCATATATTTTATGGAAGTGTTTTACTATGTGCTTATCAAATTAACATTTGCCTCTAAGATTTTTCATTTTATTTTCTAAACTTTATCACTACTATAGGTATAAGATACTTCTCATTTATTTTAAAGACTTTATTAACCTGTCTTTAGGCTAGCTCACCTTACATATCGCTAAGAAATTAAGTGCTTTGGACAACCAATAATTTGCATAATTATTGTTTTAGAGATAATTCTGTAGGGAATATTTTGCATCTATGAATATTTATAAACTATCTGATTTATAAGCATAGAAACAATGAATATAAGGTATTATTATCTAGTTGTTTGAAAGATAATAAAATACCCACAGAGAATAAATGTATTATCTTTGACATGGCTCAAATGATTTCATCACTAATAGTATAATAAAGAAGCAAGTAAGAGGAAAATTTTTACCATTTAGATTATTTTTTTTCTTACTTTCAGAGCATAGTCCATGAAATACTCAGCATAGTGTTTTATGTTTAAGTTTATCTATGTGTGGTAATTGGGAAAAGGACGTGAGAGTCCACTCCCAATTTGGCAGCACCTAACAACATGGGGGATTGGGATTTAGCTCAGTTGGTAGAGCCCACTCTGCATTCTCTGAGGTCCTGAGTTCAATTCCCAGCACCGCAAAAATGGGAGAAGGACATGGCAATCCACTCCTGAGCCAATCCTGAAACAATTAGCCATTGAAAACCCTATGAGGGTTGCTATGAGTCAGATACTGATTCGATGGCACCTAACAACAACAACAACAATAACAACAACAACAACAACATGTGTGGTAATAAGTATATAACATGTATGAATGATATATGTTATATATTTGTGTAATGAAAGTTAATCTAGATGAAGCCCTTACAAACTTAATACCTGTGAGTTGAATCTGGCCCACTGCTTATTTTTGTGAGTAATGTTTTATTGAACACAACAATCCTCATTATTTGCATGTTACCTGTAACTGCTTGCACAATATAACAGCAGAGTTAAGCATGGTCTGCAAATCCATAGCCTCTACAGAGACATTTTATGACCCCAACTTGAATATCAATCATATAGATTCGGCAGATCATCATACCCAAGAAATACTATGATACTGTTTTTTGTTTTGTTTTGTTTTTTGTGGTACTGGGGGTTGAACCCAGGGCATTGTGCTTGCATGCTTTGCAAGTGCTGTGCCACTGAGCTGCACCCCCAGACCATTTTTTAACTTTTTCATACAGGGTCTCACTAAGTTATGTAGACTGCCTCTGGTCTTGAATTTGTGATCCTCCTGCCTTTACCTCCTGAGTTGCTGGGATTACAGGCTTGAGCCACCGTGCCTGGCTGTTACAGTATTTTAAAGTGTTCCTTTCTCTATATGCTTTTCTTCCTAATGTGAAAAACAAGGAAAGTCTACAGGTATAAACTTAAATAAGATCCAAGAAATCTTTTCATCCTTATCTTCCATTTATACTTACAAGCATAAGCATTCACAAAAAAGACATGTATGATACATTAATACAAACTCACAAATTCTGTAACAAAATGATGTAAATTCTGTCAGTGCTTTTTTAAACACCTACAGTCTACCTAATTAATATCTTGTAAGGCTGAAGTATTTGGGAGAAGGACTTGGCAATCCTGAAACAATTAGCCCTTGAAACCCTATGAGGGTTGTTATGAGTTGGTCCCAACTCCATAGCACCTAACAACAACAAGATTGAAACATTAGTTTACCCTTAATGGTAATACACTGTGACCCCTTCCATCACAAAAAAGCATAGTTTCTAACAGTTCTCCTCTGCCATTTTACAACTGAGGACAAATTATAAAGACCAATCCTAATGTAACTACATAAAATATGAAGATATTTTATATTTTTATTTAAGTACTTCGAGTTTGATAAAAACAAAATATTGAATCAAATGACTCCAAAGCTTTCCTTTCAATTAAAAAATTGCATAGCTTTCTTTAAATAATATAAGCATTTATCAACCAAAAGCATATATACTGTTTTAATGATTCAATTTATTTTGTTGTTAGGAATAAAAATAGATATTTTTTATAAGTTCATACTTTGTAGCAATAAGTCATAAGAAAGTAATTATAAATGAACAGCTAAATAAGTGCAGAGACATACCACTTCATAAACTGGAAATCAATTATATTAGATGTCCATTCTTTAAAAATTCTGTAGATTTCATAAAATCACAAACAAATTCCCAGTAGGCTTTTTCCCCCTTCAACTAGTAAGTTGATACTAAAATTCATATGGATCTATGGAGGATAATGCTAAAGAACTTGAACCACTTGATTTTAACATTTACTTTAAAGCTACAATAATAAAGACAGGTGAGCTATTGGGATAGGGTTAGGCAAATAGATTAATTGTACAGAATTGAACATATACATGGTCAATTAATTTGGGGCAAAGATACCAAATAGATTCAATAAAAGAAAAGAAAATCTTTAACAAATTGTGCTAGAACACAGGAAAATGAACCTCTACTCACACCTTACACCATTAAAATATGGAATCAAAGTCCATCATAGATGTAAATTTAAGACCGAAAACATAAAACTTCTAGAAAAAAATAGGAGAATATCAACTTGACTTTGAGTATTTAAGATTTCTGAGATAAGACAAAAATATCCTAACCACAGAAAGAAAAAAAAATAGCTAATTGGACTTGTAAAAATTTTTTCTCCTCAAAACATATTGTTAAGAAAAGAAAAAAAAAACAGCTTTGTTGAGATTTCATCCAACCCAGTAAGAATGACTACCATCAAGACAATAAGGAACAAATGTTGGCAAGGATGCCAAGAGGAAAAACCTCTTACACACTGTTGGTGGAATGTAAATTAGTGCAGCTATTATGAAAATCTGTATGGAGATTTCTTACAAATCTAAAAGTAGAACTACCATATGATCCAGCTATTCCACTCTTGGGTATATACATGAGGACTCATAGTCAGCATACAATAGAGATTCTTGTGTTTATTGTGGCACTGTTCATAATAGCCAAGTTATGGAATTAACATAAGTGCCCATTAATGGATGAATGGATAAAGAAAATATGGTGTTTATGTAATCAATGGGGGCTGAGGTTTAGCTCAGTTGGCAGACTGCTGTTCTATTCACTCTGAGGCTCTGGGTTCGATCCTCAGCACTGCAAAAAATGGGAGAAGGATATGGCAATCCACTCCCAAGACAACCCTGAAACAATCACCCACTGAAAACCCTATAAGGGTTACTATGAGTTGGACTTGACTCAATGCCACCTAACAACAGCAACAACATACACAATAGAGTACTACTCAGCCATAAAGAAGTCATGTTGCTTGCAGAAAATAGATGGAACTAGCGATCATCATACTAAGCCAAATAAGCCAGACTTAGAGGGACCAGTATTATCTCTTTTCTTTTATTTGCAGAATGTAAATAAAAGAAAAATCACATGAAAGTAGAGGAGGGACTATTTGGGCAGAGAACAGAGTCTAAGGCAAGGGGGAAGAGGAACAGAGAGGGTGAAAGGGTGTTTGATCAAAGTATATTATATGCATGTCAAAAAATGCCATGAAGAAACCCATTATTTGTACAATCACTACGTGCTAATAAAAATAAATATGAGAAAGGAAATAAAAAACAAGCTAAAAACTTGAAGAAATTCTTTTTAATATTTATATTTGTCATGTTGTAAGTATATAAATTATACATACTATCACAGAATATATGAAGAATTCTGAAAGTCAGTTATAAAGACAAGCAACTTAATAAAAATGAATAGTCTAGAACATATACTAGAGCAAAAAGAAGAGAAATAATAAACATGAAATATGTTCATCATTATGGTTATGCAAATTAAAATAATAATAAAAAACAATTTAATATTCAGACTAGATAAAATTAAAAAGGTAGATAAGAAAAAGGTTGGAGAGACTATGGAAAACTGGAACTTTCATACTGCTATTGAGTGTGTAAAATGCTATAATCATTTGGGAACAGTTTGGCAGTTTCTTATAAAATTAAAAATAAGTCTACATTGTAATACAGAAATTTCACTCCTAGATATTTACTTAAGAGAAACACAAATAAAAAAGCATGTTTATACTTGTTTTATTCATAATAGATAAAAACTGAAGTGAACTCAAGTGCTTGTTAATAAATGAATAAATAAATGGTAATATAATCAATGTATCACTACTCAGCAATATAAAGGAGAAAGTTACTGAAATCCACAGCAACATGAATGAAGCTTAATATTTTTGTGCTGAATTAAGGAAAGCAGACAAAAATACTACATATATCCATATATTTCAATTTATATAAGGTTCAAGAAAATGGAAAACTTGAAAACTGGGAGTAATCTCAATGTTCATGACTAATAGATGAATAAACAAAATGTAGCATCCATATAATGGAATGTTATTCAGTTAAAAAAAGGAGAATGAGTATTTGATATAACTTATTCATCTGATAGAACAGTAAAGCTTTATGCCAAGTCAAAGAAGCTAGATAAAAAAGACTACATATTTTGTCATTTCATATATACATGTATGCATATATATGTATACATTTTCTAGAGAAGGCAAATCTACAATGATAGAAAGCAGATCAGTGATTTCTGGGACTGGGAGTGGGAACACGGAATGGCTGCAGTTGGGCATGAAGAAACATTTTGAGTTAGTGAAATGCAGAACTAGATCATGCTGATGGTCTCACAACTCTATAAATGTGCTGAAATTCATTGAATTATACATGAACAACAGGTGAGCTACACACACACACACACACACACACACACACACACACACACACGTATGTATATATATGGGAGAAGGACCCAGCAACCCACTCCCAAAAATCAATCAGCCGTTGAAAACCCTATGAACAGCAGAGAAGCACTGAAAATACTGTTTCACCTGTTGTACATAGGGCCACTATGAATCGGATACTGACTCGACGGCACCTAACAACAACAAATATATATATATATATATATGTATATATATATATATATGCACATGCACAAACACACACAGACAAAGCTAATGTATAGTGATAAAAGTCAGAACGTAAGTGTCTCTAAGTGTGGGGGATAGCTTGAAAAGAAGGGAAGTTTTGTGGAATGATAGAAACATTCTGTATCTTAGTTGGGTTAGTTGTTATACATTGATGGCTGTAGTTGTCAAATTTTATGGAACTCTACAGTCATGATTTGTGTATTTTATAGCTTATAAAGTATAATGCAAATTGAAAGAAAAAGTCACTCCAAATTTGGAGTTTGTTGGTTTGGAAGAAAGTAACAGCAGTAGTTACTAGAGTAAACTCCTGATTTTGAGGGATGAGGGCAGTAATCATGGAGGAAGATACTGATTATACTGGTTTTATCTTAGGTGAAGTAATTTCTAGGGCAGAAGAACATGTAGGAGGAGAGAAAAGTGGCATTAAAATAGAATTTACTTGTTTCAATAGTTTAGTAAAAGGAAGTAAAATTAAGGGCCTCTTACTTTTTTAAGAGAACACATTTTGGCTGCAGAAACCATTGCCACTTTTTTTTTTTTCAAAATGACTTAAGAGATTTTTTTAGGTACGCACAACACTCATCAATTTACATCTGGGAACACTATGCATAAGATAAGGTAAAAGTTTTCCTGAGAGTAATGCTTAAGTTTAATTAAGCAGTGATAAATTTTAAAAAGATGCATAATTTACAAATATACTTTTTAAACATCACTTCTTATTCTGTAGTAGGTGTTCTACAGGCAGAGCTGGAGACGAGGATTCTTGTTCAAGTGACTCTTTGGGGGAGTGCTCTCTGGAGAAGTGGAGTGAGGGATGCAGAATAAGGCAGGGGAAAAAGCTAAATAGTAGTATATCTCAACTGGAGACTGGCCTCACTTTTATTCTGTGAGGAAGCCAGGAAGCTCTGGGGTCAGAATTGTGTTAATAAGTTGATCCCATCTTGTGGGAGGTGGGCAGTCTTCTTACTCTTGTATTAGTTAATCATTGGCCAAAATTTCAAGGGTGATGGTGTTGGAGGACGTAACCTTCCTGGTATGGCAGTTCCTTTTGATGATTGTCTGAGTCCTTTCAGGCTGCTCTGGCAAAATACTTTTTACTGGGAAATTTGTTAATAACAAAGATTTATTTTGCAGAGTTCTGGAGGCTGGGAAGTCTAATACCACGGTGTCAGCAGATTAAATGTCCTGCAGGGGCCTGTTCTTTATAGGTGGCACAATCTGTGTCTGCACATGGCAAAAGAGGGAAGAGACAGCTCCTTTCAAGCTCTTTTATAAGAGCACTAAACCTATTCATGGGCTGGGATTTAGCTCAATTGGTAGAGCGCCTCTCTGCAGTCTCTGTGGTCCCTAGTTTGATTCCCAGCACTGCAAAAATGTGAGAAGGACGTGGTAACCCACTCCCAAGGCAATCCTGAAATAATCTGCCATTGAAAACCCTATGAGGGTTGCTATGAGTCGGTCATGACTCAACGGCACCTAACAACAACAACAAACCTATTCATGGGGCTGAGGTTTAGCTTTGTTGATAGAGTGCTGCTTTGCCCTCTCAGAGACCCTGGATTCAATCCCTAGCACTGCAAAAATGGGAGAAGGACATGGTAGCCCACTCCTGAAACAATCCCAAAACAATTAGCCATTGAAAACCCTATAAATTGCAGAGAAACCCTATAAATTGCAGAAAAGCACTGACAATAGTGCCAAGCATGGCACATTGTAGGGGAGTTTTGTTCTGTTGTACAGAGTTGCTATGAGTCAGACCTGACTCATTGGCACCAAACAACAACAACAACGAACCTATTCATGATTTGATTGCTTCCTGAAGACTCCACCTCTTAATTCTATTTCATTGGGGTTTAGGATTCAACATATAAAACCTAACATATGATTTTGGAGGAATATCAACAGTCAGATGATAGCATTGTTTAGGGAATGAGGACAGATGTAAGATATTATCAACCAACATTCAGCAGCCAGAGGAAGGGAGCATTTACTTAAAAAGAGACAGTGTCCCATAGTATCCATTACAATGTAAAATAAATAAATATGGATATTTATTTTGGGGTTTAGCTCAGTTGGCAGAGTGCTGCTGTGTGCTCTCTGAGGCCCTGGGTTTGATCTCCAGCACTGCAAAAATGGGAGAAGGACATGGCAATATACTCCCAAACCAATCCCCACCTCAATCAGCCATTGAAACTCCTACGAATAGCAGAGAAGCACTGACATAGTGCCAGGCATGGCACAGTGTCAGGTAGTGTTTTGTTCTGTTGTATGTAGAGTCACTACAAGTTGAACCTAACTCGATGGCATATAATTAAAACAAAAAATGTGGAGAAACATAGATGCATATTGAATTAAATATTTTAAAACTCTTTTCCTTCTTATTTGGAAAAATCTTAATATCTTTCCAAATAAAATATTAGGATATTTTGTCAAGTCATATAACTTGACAGGGAATTTGGAATAATATGTCTCTGGGAATTTATTTTTGTGAGATATATGTGAATTTTTATTGTTAGCATATATTTATGTGCACAATTAACAAACATTAAAGTAACAAATATTATTGTTGTTGTTTTTGTTAGGTGAATTTGAGTCATGTCCCACTCATAGCAACTCTCATAGGGTTTTCAATGGTTGATTGCTTTGGGATTGCTTTGGGAGTAGATTGCCATGTTCTTCTCCCATTTTTTCTGTGCTAGGTATCAAACCTGGGTCCTCAGAGAGTGTGGAGCAACACTCTCTCAAATGAACTAAACCCCAGCGCATAATAAATATGTTGTTGTTGTTATTGTTAGGTGCCGTCGAGTCTGACTCATAGCGACCCTCATAGGGTTGTCAATGGCTGACTGTTTCGGGATTGCCTTGGGAGTGGGTTGCCACAGCCTTCTCCCATTTTGCGGTGCTGGGAATTGAACTTGGGATCTCAGAGACTGCAGAGCAGCGCTCTACCAAATGAGCTAAATCCCAGCCCATAATAAATATAGAAGAGTAATAAATATAGAAAAGTGGAATTGGGATGCTTTGGAACATAGAAGGGTTGTGATTCCTAAGTATCATGTACAGTAATCTGAAACCAGACTTGATAGGGAAAATTTTCCATTTGCTTTACAAAATCTCAATTATTTCTTCCCACTCAAACATCTATTTAAATTTTTGCTTCTTGTAAATTTCCCCATAATATAAAGAACATCTTATTCCTGTTTACCTTTTTTATTTTCACAAATATTTTTTTTTCAGTATCTTGGGGGGTTGAACCCAGGCCCTTGTACACAGTGAGCAAGTACTCTACCACTGAGCCACATACCTAGTGACTTTTTATTTTTCATTTTGAGACAAGGTCACACTAAGCTGCATAGGCTGCCCCTAGCCTCCAATTTGTAATCCTCTTGTCTCAGCCTCTTGAGTCTCTGAGATTTTAGGTATGTGCCCCAGCATTTAGCCAGAAATAATTCTTTTTTCAGTACTTGGCGGTTGAACCCAGGACCTTGCACATACTTTGCAAGTGCTCCACCACTAAGCAACACCCCAAACCCTGTTTTCATTTTTTATTTTTGAGACAAGTTCTCAGTAAATTATACAAGCTACCTCTGGCCTTGAACTTGCGACTTCCTGCTTCAGCCTCCCGAGTTGCTAGGATTATAGGTGTGTGCCTCCACACTCGGCTCAGAAATAATTTTTTATTTTTCTTTTGCTTGCTCTTCAGGCCTTGGCTAGATATTTCTTTGAAAATGTACTCTTCTCATCTAAGCTATTATGTCTATTAATTGTTTTCTCTACTATTATTTCTTCATCACATTATTCTCAGAATCAAGCAAATAGGAGTAAACCTGTGTTTACAGGAGACAAAAAATATTGATAATATGTAAATGTGTTTTATTCCTATCATTGTAACTCCTCTTATAGCCAAAATGTGTGTTTAAGAAGAGCTAGTGCGGAGGAACATGAAAACATTGTTCTTGGAAAGCCATTTGAGCTCCCTTCAACCTAGGAAATTTAGACTGATTACTCAGTCATCCTTAGATTATTATTACTTATTGTTGTTGTTGTTGTTAGGTGCTGTCAAGTTATGTCCGACTTGTGGCAACTCTCATAGAGTTTTCAGTGGCTGACTGTTTCGAGATTGTATAGTGAGACTGTGGATCTTCAAAAGTGTGGAGCAGCACTCTACCAACTAAGCTAAGCTCCAGCTCCTGTTATTACTTAACCTTTATTAAGTCTTTCCATATACTTCACATAGTTTCATGGTAAAGTGTGAGAAAAAATTTAAATGGTTTTAGAGCAAAAATATTTCAGAGTTTATTAACTTTTCATTGTTTTGCCTTATTTTGCATTCTTCATAGTGCTGATATTCAGTTTGTCTCTTAGTTTCTCAGACTCCTGTTCAAAAAATATAGTCAACATTCTAACACTGCCCTTCTGGTTCTGGACTATGTTTGATGCTAATTGATAATGCCCAGAAATCCCACTCCCCCATCAGTACTTTTCCCTGCCTCTGAATTTATGGGCTTCATCAGACACTAAACTTTTCAGACAAAGAAATCTGTTTCTCTAAATTCTATTTTTTTTTGTGTGTGTGTGTGTTACTAGGAGTTGAACCCAGGGCCTCGCACCTGCACACTTTGCAAGTGCTGGACCACTGAGCTGCACCCGCAGCCCTTTCTTTTTTTACTTTTTGAGACACAGTCTCACTAAATTATGCAGACTGTCTCTGGTCTTGAACTTGCGATCCTCCCGCCCCACCTCCTGAGCAGCTGGGATTACAAGCTTGCGCCACCATGCCCGGCTATTTCTCTTAAGTTCTTACTAAGCGTGTCTTCTGAGGGATCCAGTGACTACTAAAAAGTCTTGGCCTTGTGTTCCTCTTGAACCTAGTTTTTCTCTTGCTTTTGAAATCTCTAGAACTTGGTTTACTTCACTTCTTCTGAGGCCATATGAATATCTTTTTGTAACTTCATTTACTACTCTGATTCCACTTCCATTTGACATTTCTTATCTACTTTCATCTGGATTTTACAAGGCCATCACTTCTCTACCCTTTTAGATTTGTGACTTTGCAGAATCTGAGTTTCTTTCTTTTTTTTTTTCCACCTGTCACAATTCTTACCTTAATATCAAGAAAAAAAATTTAAAAACTATTTCTATTGATGTTTCTGCATCCTTCATAAGTTCTGGCAATTGTTTCTATTTATTACTCATATATTTTGAGTTTTTGATGTGTGTGTGTGTGTGTGTATGTGTGTGTGTGTGTGTGTGTAATATAGATAAGCTTGCTGCATTTTCTCCTGCTGTGTCACAAATTAGTTTCTAGTGTTTAAGTGTTCCAGGCATAAAAGTGAAAATACCTTTTCTGGGTTGGAAGTATTTTGTTTTTTTTTCCCTTTACTCCAAGATGACACATCCTCTTATGTGCTTTCAGAATCCATTCTTATTTTTTCATTTCTTATTGAAGTACACTTTAAACATCCACTTTTCTTTTTTTATTTATTTTGATTAAGTATTTTGATTGTACATATTAATGAGGTTCAAAGTGATTATTCATTTCATATATGTGATTCTCAAATCAGGATTGTTGACACTTTCATCTTAAACATTTTACAATAAAGTTTGGATTAATATGTAGAGATAATTGACATATTTTTGAGGTATAATATAATATTTTATAACTGCATACAGTATAGTGAGATTCATTATGGAATTTTCATAGAATTATAACCTGTATTTTGGAGTTGTTTTCTCCTTCTTTCCCCTGTATGTTGCTCATCCTTTCCCTCCCTATATTCCCACTCCTCTAATGATGGGCTCCCTTGTATTTTCTAATCTTAGATGTATTCAATTATTTATATATATTATATATAATCCTTTTTCTTTAAAAGATATGGTTTCCACATATAAGTGATATTTCTCTTTTTGAGTCTGTTATTTTGCTTAAAACAATAATCTCCAGTTCTATCCATTTTGCTGCAAATGACATAATTTCATTCTTCTTTTCTGCTAAATAATATTCCACTGTGTATATATATACCATATTTTTAAATCTAATCATCTCTTGATGGGCATCTGGGATGATTCCATTCCCTTTAATTGTGAAGAGAGCTGCAATAAACCTGGAAGTACAGGTGTCCCTGTGGTATGATGACTTGTCTTCCTTTGGATATATGCCTAGTGGTGGTATAGCTGGATCATATGGTAGCTCTATTTTTAGTCTTTTAGGGAATCCCCATAATGATTTCTATAATGGGTATACTAATTTGCAGTCCCACCAGTAGTTTAATAGGGTTCCTTTTTCACTGCATTCTTGCCAGCATTTGTTGTTTGTTGGTGCTAGCCATTTTGACTGGGGTTAGATGGAATTTCAGTGTAGTTTTGATTCACATTTCCCTGATGGCTAATGATATTGAACATTTTTTCATTTGTTTATTGGCCTTTTTTATTTCTTCTTTTGAGAACTGTCTGCTTAGTTCCATTGCTCACTTAATTCCTGGATTATTTGGTACTTTGGTGTTTCATTTTTTGAGCTTTTTATATATTCTAGATATTAACCTTCTGTCAGGTGTGTAGGAAGTAAAGATTTTTCTCCCATTTTGTGAGCTCTTACTTTATTAATTGTTTCCTTTGCTGTGCAAAAGCTTTTTAATTTTATGTAATCCCATGTGTCAATTTTTAGTATTATTTCTTTAATTAAATGGAGTTCTTAAGAAAGAACTTATTTATGCCTATGTGTTGGAATATAGTCCCTACATTTGCTTCTGGTAGTTATGAAATTTCCAGTTTTACATTGAGATCTCTGATCCATTTAGAATTGATTTTCATATAGGGTGAGAGATATGGTTCAATTTTCATTCTTCTGCATACTGATATCCTGTTTTCCCAGCACCATATGTTGAATAGACCATCTTTTCTCCAGGGTCTGTCTTTGATAACTTTGTTGAATATCAGGTGACTGTAGCTGCTTGGGTGTATATCTGGATCTTTTATTCTGTTTCATTGATCTTCATGTCTTGTTTTTTGTGTCAATACTAAGCCATTTTTGTTACTATTGTCCATGTAATATAGCTTGAAGTCAGGTATTGTGATTTCTCTTGCACTGCTTTTGCTGCTTATGATTGGGATATATGGGATCTTTTGTGCTTCCATATGAATTTTAGTCTTGTTTCCCATATTTATGTGAAGTATATCATTGGGATTTTAATGGGGATTGCATTAAATCTGTAGGTTACTTTTGGTACTTTAGCAATTTTCACAATATTAGTTCTTCCAATCCATGAACAAGGGAGGTCTCTCCATCTTCTGGTGGTGTATTCATTTTCTTCCTTTAGTGTCTTGAAGTTTGCACTGAGAGATCTTTAGGATCTTTGGATATACTAATTCCTAAATATTTAATTTCTTGGTTGGCTATTGTGAGTGAAATTATTGTTTTGATTTCTCTTCCTGTTCATTATTGGTATATAGAAATGCTACTGATTTTTGAATGCTTATTTTGTATCCTGCTACTTTACTAAAGGTGCTAATTAGCCCTAAGGAAAACCTCTACTCTTCTTGAAAGTAGTAACAATAATTATGAGTTAGTAATATACCACTCCCTTCCATTATAAATAACAAGATTAAGAGGGAAAAATGAACTGAGTAATGAAATTGAAACCATGTATTTAAGCAAAAAGCTAAACTGCTTCTTAGAGTTTAACCTATTTGAAAAAAGTTTTTTCCGAACTTCCCAGATTAATGCTTACTTCCTCTAGGACTAGATTTCTGCACACTTCACATGATATAGGGTCATTTACATGTATAGCATTTATTTTGCCTTAACTGACCCCAGACAGAATCTTTATCTATTCCATTTCAGATTTTTCCTGTGTCTTGTTTGCGGTATAAGCCTTGTATCAACCACAGATTTAGAGTTTAAGAGATACACAGCTTTAAAAGCTTGATACTTTAGGAGTAATCTTTCTTTCCAATTACCTATCTACTGTTGAATTATTATCATGGTAGAGCATTTTTAGTAGATAAAAATTGTCTTTGAACCTAGATACATAATAATCCTACAACCTCCTACTGTTGTATAGTTTGTTAAGATACATAAGATTAGGAGAAATTTTTTAGGCATATGTTCTCTATAAATTATTATTAGCTGGGACTTGTATTTCAAAGTTGTTCAAACTGGTTGGAGTATATGTAATGCATTGTTGTTAGGTGCTGTCAAATTGGATCCAACTCATAGAGACCCTAGGTCCAACAGAACAAAACACTAGCCAAGGCTGGGCCATGCTCACGATCTTTCTGTGTTTAAGACCATTGTGGCAGCCACTATGATTCTTCTCATTTTGAGTCATGCCACATCAGCAAAAGGAGGTCCCACAGGGGCTATACTCCATTCCCATCATTAAGGTTGACTCTACTTTGAGGAGGCAAGTCTTCCCCAGTCATTTCTTGAATACCTTCTTTCGTGGGGGGCTCATTTTCTGGCACTATATTTGACAGTGCTTCTCTGCTATTCCAAAGGTTTTTGATGGCTAATTGTTTTTGGAGTGGGCTTCTGGGTCCTTTTCCCTAGTCTGTCTTAGCCTGGAAGCTCAGCTGAAATTTATCCACCATGAGTATCTCCCCTGCTAATATCTGAAATACCAATGGCATAGTTTTCAGCATCATAGCAACACACAAGCTCCTACAGCACAGTAAGTTGACAGATATATGGGGAATGTAACCTACTAGAGCCATGTTTTTCCTTCTAATTTGAACTGGCTACATGACTCTATTCTATTAGGCCTCCCTTGCTGATCTGCTTCCTTGGGTCCTCTCATCAATTTTGCAAAAAAAAAAAAAAAAAAAAAAAAAAAAAAACAGAGCATGCAAAATGGAATCTAAGAGAGTGATATTCTTCTAGTCAGAGACAGAACTGACCTGCTCCATCTCTTCCATTTCTTCTTTCTGAAGATCATCCAAATTCAATGCACCCAGTATCTTTCATGGGATTGAAAAATAAAAGAGCATGGAGTAGATGGAGGAAAAAAGGTTTTGGGGGGAGATAATAAAATCAATTCTCAATATTTTAATCCTCCTAAAATTCCAGTGCCTGCAGCTGTAGCACTGTGGTGTCTGATCCCGTCAGATCTCACAAGCTAAGCAGGGTCTGGCCTGGTTAGTACTTGGATGGGAGACAGCCTGAGAACACCAGATACTGTAGGCTTGGGAGAAGGACCCAGCAACCCACTTCCAAAAAATCAATCTGCCATTGAAAACCCTATGAATAACAGAGAAGCACTGACAATATTGTTTTGCTTGTTGTATGTAGGGTCACTATGAGTTGGACACTGGCTTAATACACCTAACAAAAAACAACAAAATTCTAGAAAGTAGTTTGAAATACAGGACTGGAACCTGGGAGAGAAGTTAGGAATAGAAAAATCTTAGAAGTCATCTGCATAAAGCACTTAGGCCCACGGAAGTAAGTGGGTGACTGTAGTATGTGAGAAGTTGTATGTATTTGAGAACACAATGCCTAGGTTTAGAGCTTGCCCCATCACATTTGCCTAAGGTACCAGGTACAAATGATCTGTGTTACTTGGTTTTCTAATTTCTTAAAAGAGGTCTGCCTTAGGTTATCTTTAAATTCCTTCCTAGCTCCAAAATTCTAGTATCATAAGAAATCATTAAAGGGGAAAGTACAGAGATAAAATATAGAGAACCTGTAAGTACCCAATGGAATTGAGACTGAAGGCAAATTTCAAAGCTGAGAGCAACTTAAGGATGTGCATATTTGAATAAGATTATTTGTTTCTTGATTAACACATGCACTTTTTTCTTTTCCCCCGATGGGTATTAGGGCTCAATTTCCATTAAAATTTCCTCTTTACAAGGTAAAACGCAGTACTTTAAGGAGATTACAAAACTGAGACTAATGATGGTTTAAGCATCAAAAAATTAGAATAAAATGAGTGAATTTTAGGGATGGTATTTCTATAATAAAATAGCTACTGATTACAACCTGAATGTGGTATGAGAAAAGCAAAGTCAATTGGTTCTAAGATTGCATATCTATGAGATACTATAATTGAAGACAAGGCATAAGAGGAAATGGAAATTAACAAGCTTTAATCATATGGGTGTCTTTATGAGAGGGTCAGAACACTTTACAGGCATCAAAATTCTCGTTATTTCTTTAAGAGGCAGGTAAGAGAAGAGTTATTTTCACTTAGGGTGGGATGGCTGATGTTTACAGTATAGGCACATGGCACATGCAGAAGCAGTCAAGTGCCGTTGCTAAATGCATGTGTTCCACCATTGAAGGGCCTGCGTTTAACCCCCCAAAGCACTATCACCAGCCATGTGTCCTTGGCAAGTTGTTTGTTTGGGCTCCAGAGATTTGCCTAAAAAATGGGAATAAAAATGGCTAGTAGTAGTTGTTAGGATTAAATAATATGTATAAAATGCTTCTCCCCACATGTCTATCAGCTTGTTGTTCTGTGGGATCTTGTGTGTTGCTTTGATGCTGAAAGCTATGGCACTGGTATTTCAGATACCACCATGGCCACCCATGGTGGACAGATTTCAGCTGAGATTCTAGACTAAGACAGATTAGGGAGAAGGACCCAGAAGCCCACTCCCAAAATAATTAGCCATTGAAAACTTTGCAATAACAAAGAAACACTATCAAATACAGTGCTAGAAAATGAGCCCCCATGCTGGAAAGCATTCAAGAAAAGACTGGAGAAAATTTGCCTTCTCAAAGTAGAGTCGACCTTAATGATGGAAAGGGAATAAAGCCTCTGAGACCTCCTTTTGCCATGCGACACAACTCAAAACACGAAGAAGCATAGTGGCTGAAACACTGGCTTAAACATAAAAACAACTCGTGTGTAGCACAGTCTTGGGTAGTGTTTTGTTCTGTTGTACATAGGGTCACTCTGAGTTTGATTTGACTCGACAGCACCTAACAACAACATCAACAAAGTGCTTCTCGTGATGTCTGCCACACAGTAAAGGTAGTCAGTGTAAGTTACTACTACTACTACTACTACTACTACTACTACTACTACTACTACTACTACTACATAATGACTACCAACACTGTACAGTAGGGCTTGGGTACATGAAAAGGGGAATTTATATTTCTTCATTGTTATTTTAGGGCTACCATTCTGTTGATCTGGGAAACACAGGGATTATGCATGTCTTTGTGGCAGTGGTTTCCATTACATTATGTGAATGATACAACAGTGCCTTGACTTTTTTCAGTACAAATTTATTCATGACATTTCATTGAAGATAGATGGAACTTAACAAATTACAACTTTTTCTTTCTCATTAATTTGTGTTTTTAATGGAATGTGGTAGCAGGAACTGGAGTAGAGAGGCATAGTTTCTTTCAAGGGTATTTGTCTACATGAAAGGGGTCAACGAAAAGCAAAAGCTTTGGAGATTTGTGTAAGATACAAAATTAATGATATTATAGAAAAAATGATGAATAAAGTTAAATCAATAACCTGTTGTATATCATTTAGAGTTTACTTTCATTCCCTACTGTTTCAGGAGTTTTTATCCATTTTTTCTTTTTTTAATGTGCTGGGGATTGAACCCAGGGCCTGGTTCAGGCTGAATTAGCAGTGCTCAAACACTGAGATACACCTTCAACTTAACCAACCTTTTAACTAAGACTTTTACTCTCTTCAAGATTCTCTTTTTTGCACATTAATCCATGTCTTTTTGATCCTTTAATACAGTATATGATTAAAACATTCTGATTGTCTCTCCGATTCAGACCACCAAATGAATCACTTCAGCATACATATATTTTGTGCACTTTTAAAATTTGCACTAATTTGTCTTCTTCCTTAGAAACTCTATTTTAGTCTGTTTGTATGGCGTGGATTTTCAGTACTATTGAAAGTTCCTTAATGTTAGAGACCATATCTTCTATTTTTATTGCTTCTCCCTAGGGTACCAGTCATAATGCTTGGAAACATTTATTAAGCACTCAGTGAGGCTTAATAAATGTTATTGACTAATTAGATTCATGAAATTCAGATAGCAGCAAGACATCTGAGAAATTTCTGGGAGACAAACAGAGAAACAAAGGCTCCAGCCTCTAGGTGTACAAATTTGAGCTTCATAAGTGCAATGAGAGTAGTTTTACCAGACAAAAGTCCTACTTTTTCTTAAACCTTTTCATATATGCAAACATTTTGTGTTTGTATTTTCAATGTCTGTTAAAATATATTCTAAAAATTTGTATCCCTATAGGTGTGGTGGTACAGGCCTATAATCCCAGAACTTGGGAGGTAGAGGTAGGATTGCATGTTCAAGGGTAGAAGCAGCCAGGATCCCTTAGTGAGACCCTGTTTTAAGATTAAACAAACAGCCGGGGAGGTACCTCAAAAAACTAAAATAGATCTACCATATGATCCAGTTATAACACTATTGGAAATTTACCCAAAGGGAGATGAGTCCTCATACCACAGAGACACCTGCATCTCCATGTTCAATGTAGTGCTTTTCACAGTAGCAAAGATATGGAATCAACCAAAGTGCCCTTCAACAGAAGAATGGATAAAAAAACTATGGTATATATACACAATGGAATACTATTCAGCAATCAAGAAAAATGAAATAGGGTCATTTGCAGCAAAATGGATGGAATTAGAGAAAATTATTTTAAGTGAACGAACACAAGATCAGAAAGAGAAACAACACATGTTCTCACTCATATGAGAGAGCTGACTCAAA
>VMDO01028917.1:0-23271 GCA_007922755.1 Pedetes capensis
GGGGGGGGGGGGGGTGTTAAGATAAAAATGGGCCGGGGGTGCAGCACTTGCAAAGTATGTGTAAGGCCCTGTGTTCAACCCCCAAGTGTAGCCAAAAAACAAAGCAAACCACTGAACTGTATATACTTTAAACAGCTGAATTATGTAATGTATAAATGAGATCTCAATAAAACTGTTTTCTAAAAACCATATATACTTAATATTTAGCTCATGATAAAATTCAAGATCAGATAAAGTTGATGCGTGGTGTTAGAAGCCAGGAGTCCCGGAGCCTCTGGGAGGAGGGAGAGGGTGGGGCTACAGGGAGGACAGCTGTGGGAGCTTCTGGAGCACAGATAACGTCTTAGTTTTTTACCCGGGTGACAAATTATAGCTTTAGGACAATTTATCAAGCTGCACACTCGTGACTTGTGCATTTTTCTGCATGTATACCATCCTTTAAAAGTTGAAGTTACCTTCAAAAAGGAAGGTAAACAGGAACTTCTTTATTTAGCCAGACTCTCTGGCCTAACTTGGTTTGTTTAGAGGTGATGCTATTTATCTAGTTACTTAATAAACTAGAAGCAGGTTGTTGTTGTTAGGTGCCCTCAAGTCACGTCCGACTCATAACGACCCTCATAGGGTTTTCAATGGCTGACTGTTTTGCGATCGCCTTGGGAGTGGACTGCCAGGTCCTTCTCCCATTTTGCGGTGCTGGGAATGGAACCTGGGACCTCTGACGCTGCAGAGCAGTGCTCTACCAACTGAGCTAAATCCCAGCCCCAGAAGCAGATTAGGGCCCGCAGGTACAGGAGTGTAAAAGCAGAAGGCACACGCTCCCTGAAGCAGGACAAAGAGAACAGCAGCCTGAAGGACGGTGGCGGGGAGCAGTGGGCGGAAGTCACACAAAGCAGAAACAATTCAAACGACACAGCAACACAGAACCCTCACCCGTAGGGTCCCATGCAGCCCAGCTGCCCCAGAGCAAACGCCCTACATGGAAGAGCTCAAGAGCCGAGGTTTGTGTCAGAGGCCCTCATGTAGGAAAGCACGCCTCTCCCTGGGACGGCATGTGCAACACGTCTACCCAAACGCGGTAAAGTTTTAAGGATATGTGATGTGCAAATGATTGGAAAAGCAACTTATGTAAAAGACAGATTCCCAAAGGCCAGGTGAATGGGAATGACTGTGTTTTTACAAAGATCACACAATGACAACACCATGGCAGAGAACATATGAACTGAGCATTACCCTCCTGGGGACCGACGTCCCACTGAGATACCCAGCACTGTGACGCTGGCGATGGAGACACGGCCCCTTCAAAAACAGTCTGCAAGCCGATGCCATGGTGCTCACCCACCACTCAGGAGGCTGAAGCAGGATGGTGAGTTTGAGGCCACAGGCAGCCTGGAAAACTTAGTGAGACCCTGTCTCAAAACAAAAATGGGGCTGGGGGTGTAGCTCAGTGGTGGGTTCAACCCCCAAGTATTGCGCGCGCACACACACACCCTCACACCCACACCAAGCTGTGATTCTATGGCTCAAAACCCAGAGCACGTGTACATCAATCACCCCTGCAAGGCCAGACCTGCAGCATATTTTGAGGAGCACCCACTCTTCAGCATCTACCTCTAGTGGATTCCACAGGATCACACACCTCTGTCCCACCAGGGCCCCTTTCCTGTGTCACAGTCTTGCTTGTCCAGGCAGGTTTTTCCTACTAAAACACTTCCATCACTCAGGGGTTATAAAATGTCACATTCTGCAAGGCTGGAATGAACACAGGGCAGTGGAGAGCAAAGGGAGGAACCCGAGCCTCAGGGACCTGGCCAGGAGCTCAGCTGCACCTGGATGGGCCACAGACCTTCAAAAGGCAAAGCACAGACCCCGCCCGCCCACTGCCCTCACCTGCGCCCAGCACTGACCATCTGGGGCTGACAGCATGAGGCCTGAGAATCCTCCTACCCCAAAGGGCAGCAATTTCAACCGCCCAACCGGCTGCCCCACGTTCCACCTGAGCCTGAAAGGTAACTAGCCGGCCACCGCCCTCCCTCCTGGGGCCAAAAGTAAGATAAAAGACCATCAGTCTCCTCCTCCTGCCTGCAGAGAGGAAGCTCCTCGCCTCTTTCCTTTCTTCCTGTCACTATTGAAGTCCTGAAATTACTAACTAGTAGCTGTTTTCCCTGAGCAGTTGCTTTCCATGGAGTTTGCCTCTTCTTTAATTACCCTAGTTTATTATAACTTCCCTGAAGACCCTAACTCACCAGGCTGTCACCGCCCTGTTAGAGGGGACCCACTTTAGGGCGAGTTCAAACACTTCACATATCTTTGTAACTACTGGGAGCAGTCTGGTCAGGAAGAGGGTCTCACGTTATTCTCCAGCCAAGGAGAGCTACCCCCCTCAAAGAAAGGAAGGGAAGGATTTCCTTGGGTAAGGGTTAGGCACAGCCTTGCTCTGCCCTCGTCACTGCCCCAAGTAAGGCGGGGAGAGTCATTCCCTGCTCATCCGCGCAGCACGACCATGGACACAAGGGATTCCAGCAGTCATGGGGGCGAGGAGGAGAACCAGGAGCTAAAGACCCTTCTTCATCTCTCAGACAGACGATATAAACAGGTATCTACATGAAAACATGGCTAGGAACAAACAACACAATCCGCCGCACTGGGTCCACAGTCAGCATCCGTGTGTCCGCTACAAGAGAAAGGAAAGATGGAGGAAAACTCGCATGGAGGTGCTACCAAGTACACAGGGAGATCATGAACGCCACACATGCACGTCTGTGTGCACTCACACCCCCTTCATTCCATTCAAACAGTGGAGGCGTAACTCACAGAGTTTAGGGAGAACGGAAATGCGGTGTAAGGATCAGAGACAGCGAGATGTCTGAGTAGATCTTGCTTCACAGAGTTGACTTCAGGCCACATATTCTACGTTTTACATAATTACGCAATCAAGTTAAATTACAAAAACAATCCCTTAAAATCAAGGGCAAAAATAAATGATTTTAACTTTATGTCCCATTGATGACCAAACCACACTGGGAATTTCTTTAAGCGACTTTAAAAACGTCGTGATCTGTACAGTCCTGGGGGGACGCATGCTGCAGAGGGGAGAAGCCTGCCTAAACCACCTTCAAATCCCACTCACGCTACCGCTGTGGCCCTGCGATCACTATCCTGAGACCCACGGGTGCCTGCAGGATAAAGCGATGGAGACTGGGGAGCGATTACAAGCAAGATTTTTAGCATGGCAGAAAGGAGACGCAGACGTTAGGACCAAGGTGGTTAATCAAACCCCTGACAACCAGAACCGGATTTGAATTCACGCCTTGGCTTTGAAGACACGCATACCCCAAATGCCCAACTTGGGATCTCTCAGGAACATTTGCCAGCAAAGAACAAGGCCTCCTTCAAGAAACTGAGTCCAGGTCTGGTACTAGAAATGTCCAGCAGGAGCCTGGAACTTGTTAACGTCCTCGTGTTCTGGTTTGACATGGCAGACTGCAAGATCTGTGTCACTAGGATTTGGAAGCCATCCTGCACCACTGGCCAAAGTGGTCAAAAATGTAAGCACCAAAAACATTAACAGCCAGGTGCAGGGCACACGTGTGTCGTCCCAGCACATGGGAGGCTGGGGCAAGAGGATCATTTGAGCCCATGAACTTGAGATCAGGAGAAAAGCAGAACTCCTCTCCCACCCCTGAAAAACCTTTAATAACTATGATTCACCGGGTACATCGTAAACTCATGATTTCATAAGGTTACAAAACTAACCACATTTGGAAAGCAAGGAATTATTCTGAAAACTGGAAAATGTGTGTTGGGGGCGGGGATCAAGCATTTATCTAGCCTTTATTCTACAAAATTAATTTATATTAGCCAAAAAACTGAAGAGGGCAATCGTCTCTATAAAAGTGTTCCAGAGCTAATAAGTAAAGATTAAATGCTTGAAGGACAACGTCTCCATTTGTCAGCCTTTAATGAATCAACAGATGAGAGAAGAATCATCAGTGACAGGGGAAAACCACACAGCACAGGCTTCCTCAGGGACATTTATAACACCCCCATAGGGTACAGGGCACCCTCAAACTGTAATCTCGTTAAGACTCCAGATCTTACTATCATTTTGCAGAAAATACCGGGACAGGGGGACGTCTGAGGCTCCCGGAGTACAACACAAAACTGGTGCCTGTGGGAAGCCCCCCCACAGTGCTCTGAGGAGCAGGACCCACGGAAGGTGGTGCCAGAGAACGGCTTGTAGCCAGCCCGTGAGGAGGGAACACAGAGCCTACCCCCAGCACCTGGAAACACAGGCTAACAGCAACTTTAAGTCTACTGAATCTAACACTTTTTTCTAACCAAGCTGGTCGCCCACCTGCCTGCAGCCCCCACACTGGGAGACTCATCCAGGGCCCCCCAAGTGCTAAGCAAAGTGCTCCACTACTGAGCTGCACCCCTAGCCTCTTTTTTATGTTTTACCTTGAGACACGGTCTCGCTAAATTCTACACGCTTCTTTTGGCCTAGAACTCAAAATCTTCCTGCCTCAGCCTCCGTCACTGGTATCACAGGAGTGTGCCCCAGGGCCTTGCTGGTCCTACACATGCCTTTCGCTGACTTCACTTTTCTGGTAATTCATCTGTACTGTATCTTTACAATCAGCCCACAACATTTTGGAAATTTAAAAAATTCGTCCTTAGCTACAAAGGATTTGAAAAGCCCTGTTCTGCAGCACACCCAGGTCACTCAACAGGTAAATTACAAGAAGGAAAAAAAATGGACAGATTATGAGAGACTTAAATGATCTGTGAACCCCCTGGAAATGTGTAACTTACCTGGATCCCACTATATACAAACTGAACAATTCTGTATGCGCATACACACACACACACACACACACACACACACACACACACACACACAGGGAGGCCTGCGTGCACAGGAGTAAGAGGGAGAATCAGAGAACTATGAACCCTGGTGAGGATCTGACGCCAGTGAGGAAGTCATGCTGGTTTTCCTGAGGTGGATGACAGCATTCTGATTTTGTTTGTTTATCTGCTGCAGTGCTGGGGATTGAACCCAGGGCCCTGGGCACGCTAGGTAACCGCACTGCTGCTGAGCTACGACCCCAGCCCATGGCATTATGACGTTTAAAGTATCTTTATCTTTTAGATATTTAGTGAAATATTTATGGAAGAAATACGGTGGGAATTTACCTCAAATATTTGCAGGAAGAGAAGGAACCATTATGCAGATAAATAAATTTGCCCACAAATTGGTTACTCACGAAGCCCAGAGTCAGGCACATATGGGTTCATGATCCTGGTTTCCTCGTGGGTGGATATTTGAAATTTTCACAAAGAAAAGTTTTCTGAACACATTGTTCTTAGTGTTATTATCCTTCAAATGTACCGAGAGAAGTGTGCTGGCACCGCAGGTGAGTGCCGTGTAAAATGCTGCCTGCTCTCAACCACCTGCAACCACAGGGATTAAAGGAACGTGAAAACAGGAGCAGCTTTTAAAGGAGCCCTTGCACAACGTGCGCACCCTGCACCCGGGGGAGGAAAAAGAGAAAAAGCAAAACAGACAAGGAAGGGTGGGGCGTTAAGAAGACGCACGAAAAGGGCCGGGGACTGCGAGTAACACTGCTAACGGGTTACTGTGTCGGGCGCTGTGCGTACGCACACGCTCACACACGCTCTCACACACACACACGCTCACACACACTCACATGCTCTCACACACGCACACGCTCACATGCACAAGCTCACACAAGCGCACACTCACATACTCACACACGCACATGCTAACACATGCGCACACTCTCACTCACACATACACATGTGCGCTCACATACTCTTCTCGCCTATTCCTGGTGTCAAACCTGAGCAGAAAGCATTAGCACCACCCCAATATCATCAAAGAGAAAACCCAGCTAAGAGAAAAAAGCTCCTTTCCTCAGATGTCAGGATCGGAACCAACGCCCCCAACGCTTCAGCTCTTCTCCCGTGTCCACTGCCTCCCCAGGGTGGGCAGAAAAATGGGGCCACATCGTGGGGAAGCTTACATGCCAAACTAAGACATTTACATTATATTTTGTACATAAAAGGAAAAGCAATGGCAATCTTTGAAAAGAGAAGTAACATAATCACAGGTAAGTCTGGGTTAGAAGGGACGGAGCTTAGAAACAGAGGGGCTGGAAGGCCACCGTAACCGTGTTCCTGAGACCTCAGGAGGGCTGGAGCTAGCGGAGCGGGAAGTAGGTGCAAAGAGATTACCAAATCTGACTCTCGAGTGGATCCTCACGTCTGCAGGAAGACACGGCTCCCGGGACGCACCTTCGCCTCTACTCCACCACCAACTCTAGGCGCAATGCGGCTCTCCAGTCCCAGAGCAACACAGCACCTAGGCTCCCACGCGGAGACAAAATATCGTGGTTGTGGTCTGCCTTCTTTGAAAGTGGAATTAAACTATACCCCATGTTGGCAGCTGCACCCACCTAAGCCCCTTCACACACGAGCTCTGGGGGAGCTCCTCTGTGGACCCAAATCTAAAACATAACATTCAATTTCAGCTGTTCGTCTTAATTACGGATCTTCGGGTGCTCTGTGACCTGGAGTACGTGCTACATATTGCAAGACGTTTACAGACTCAAGACACTTGCCAGGTCCTCACTCGCTTCACTAACAAAAATGAGGATGGGGTCAAACATGGAGATCTGCATCGTGGATAGAATATTATGGGCTAGAATATTATGAACGCGTCAGTAAAATAAGCGTAGCAGTGAATGACAGCGCATTTGATGCTGATGACCTCTAGCGCACCGTAGGGAACATGGGGGGGAGGGGGCTGCACTGTCAGCTGGCTTCTGTCTCTGGGACTTGGTCACTTGGGGAGAAGAGGAAGGGACCTGAGCAGCCATAAGCTGAGAACAAGCACCTCACCTGCAGAATGGCCCCTGTCACTTTTCACACACATAGGAGGTGCTAATTTCTACACTAATCCTTACTATGTCTTCTTATTTAATGTTCACAAAAACCACGTGGACTGCAGTCCTAGCCCTGCTACTTACCAGCACTGAACCCCAAAATCCAAATTTTGAAAACAGAGTAACAATAGTGCGTCTTCCACAGAGCTGCTGTGAAGCCTAAATTTATAAACTGCATGTGAATCCACTTTGTAAACAATCTGGCTCTCCACAAATAAAAGGTATTTTCACTATTGCGATTATTATTGTTTAAGTCTCCTGACAATGTGATGGCTTTCCATTGGTCTTAAAATGTAAAATGCCCAAAGTAAAAAAAATGCACTGATCCGGTGATAAGCTTCAAAGTTCCTTTGAGGAGGAGCAGACAACAACAAAGGCATCTGTGACAGGCCCCGTGAAATCTGCTAAAATTACTAACCTGTTTGTTTTCGGACACCCTGTTTTCCACTACCCGAGCTGGACAACTGGAGGGAAGAAGCAACAGCTGTTTAACGACTGGCCAGTTCCTCTGGGAACTGCCATGGTCCATGGCACAGAACAATGGCTTCTAGACAGACAACAATCACAGCCCAGTGGCAGACAAGACAGCCCATGTGCCCCGCTGCAAAAATGCTGTTTGTTAAACATAAAAGGTCATCTGAGAGACTGCCAATGAACCATTAATTAGCAGAGCAAACAAGAATATTTTCCAAGGAACAGGCAACAGAGGACAGAACTTTAGATTACTCTGTTTTGAATGATTTCTTTTCCACAAGCATATATAAAAGGGGTTTTTTTGTGTGGAAATGATGAGGTCATTGTTTTCCAGTCTTGACTATAGGAAACAGCTGTGGCGAGCTACACAACAGAGAACACTGCCCCATTTAGTGGCCCCTCATTGTGACAAGCGTGCAGATGGGGACAGGAAAAATCCATCAAACCACACACCAATAACAAAACAAAGTGGCAGAGGCGAACTCAAAACTCCGAGCCACACAAAGGAAGACGTGAAACAGCCAGCTGAGGACAAGCACCTAAACTGTCACTCCTGTGTCTTGACTGGGGGATTCCGTACTCAGGCCAGACTGGCTCCTTTCTACGTAAATTGATTCCCCTTGCACAGCACCTGGAAATGTGACATTCGGCAGATAAAACATCTGCCTAGGATTCTTCGGTTTAAACCATCCCTGTCCAAAACGGAACTGGTCCACTCCACTCGACCCATTTTCCATCTTGGCTTCCCAATTCTGCAAAGCACCACCCCAGACACCTGTTTCATGGTTCTTTCTCCGTCCTCCTGACTCCTCCTGACACCCAGGAAGCTGCCAGACACTGTCACCTCTGCTTCTGGGACACATGTTATATATGCTCACAAGCCAGACGCAAGGAGCAAGAGAAAGGACAGGAAAAGGAAGGAATGGAATCCAACCGACCCGCTGGGGCGCGCGCCTCCCCACGTCATCACGCAAGATGGCTTACAGGAGGCCGGCGACGGGGACAGTACTGCTCTGCAAGGTGGCTCCTGCTGCTTTCGGACAGCTGGCTGGTGAAGCCCCACCAAGCGAGGCCCGTCCTTCCTTCTTCCCATCTCTCCCCTCCTCTCTGAAAGCTTAAAGCCCAGGGGAAATGCCAGCCCCAGAGAGGTGAGACCCAGGTCCACAACAGAACTGGCTGTCCCCAGCACACTGCGCTGGGCTGCTAGCTGGCCTGGCTTGTGGCCCCGAATCCAGATGACCAACAGAGCCCGCGCCTCCCACAGACCCAGCACAGGGCCTGGGTGCTGAGTAAGACGCAATCACTGCGCCCAGGGATGGAGGGGGACAGCGGGTTCAGGAAAGGGGACCCCCGGCCTCCCGGAGTGGCAGGTGCTGTTTTATAGTCACTCGGCATGGGGATTCGCTGGTTCTCGAGACGTACAAATAAAAGTGTCCAGCCCTGCGACCCTTCGGGGCTAGGGCACCTCTGTAATAACTCTGTTTCCTCCTCAGCTCTCAGGCGACGCGGGCTTCCTCACTGTGATGTCACCAGTGTTTTCTGGAAAGCTAGTGGTTTTATTAATGGCAGGCAGGCACTGAAGGCAGGGGTAGCATCAAAAATTAATATAGATATCTACTGTTAAATTCACACATACTTTTGTTGAAACTTGACAAAAGGACATCAAGTTTGAGAAATTTTAAAACACAGCATGAGAAACAATAATAAGGAGAATCTGGTACTAACAGAAGGACCGGTGACAATGCAGAAACCCATCAGCAAACTTTAAACACGAGAAACCTTTCATACAGGAGAAGGGTGATGACGAGGTTGGGTGATAACAGCGACAGCGTCCGCTAACACTTGCTGACCAGGGATGGCGCCAGGCCCTCCGCCAAGTTCTTCTCTTGTTTATTTTCAAAACAGACTATGAAGCAGATGTCCTCTGATCTCCATTCCACAAGTGGAAATGAGGCCCTGAGAGTGAAGGGCCCAAGGTCCCCAGTTGAGTGGTGCAGGGGGATTAGAACATGGACAGTCTGGCGTCCCAGCCAAGCTCTTAGCCACTCACCATGCTACGTGCGCTGGAAAAGAGCAAAGCTTAAAATAAACCCTCTTTACACGAGCACCAGAGTCAACCACAAAATGCTGAAGAGATAAATATTTTAGAACATATATTTTAAAAACTAAACAAAAAGAAAAATTATCTTATATGCAAGAGTAAAGTTTTCAAGTCCATAGTAATGAAAGCTATAAGGGAAAGGGACAGGTTCAAAATATTAATTAAAACCTTCTTTAACACAGAAAAGCACCAGATTTAAATTAATAAGAGACTGAGAAACAGATATCAAATGTATCAGAAGTTGAATGATGTTAACTTACAAACATATAGAATATAGAGAGAAGAAAGAGAAAAAAAGAAAGGAAGGAAGGAAGGGAGGGAGAGAGGGAAGGACAGAGAGAAAGGAGGGAAGGAAGAAAGCAGAAAGGAAAGGAAAGAAAGAGAATGGAAGGAAAGAAAGGATACAAGCAAGCAGGCAGGCCTCAAAATCTCAACAGACACCGTGACCAACTGCGATTCATTCCTGGAACGAAAGGAGGTTCACCACATACCACACGTGAACAGAATCAAGTGGCAAAAAAATCCAAACTGCGTGATCTTCGCAACTGATGCAGAAAAAAGCATTTGACAAAACTGAATACTTTTTCATGATTAAAAAAAAGAAAAGAAAATGGGAATAAGCCTGACAAAAGCGAACACACTTTCCTGATTAAAAGGGGGGGGGGACACTCAACAAAACAGGAATAGAAGGAAACTACCTCAGCAGGATAAAGCCCAAATACAAAAAGCCTAGAGCTAACACCATACTTAGTATGAACAACTGAAAGCTTTTCCTCTAATACCAAGAAACAAGACAAAGATGTCACACTTTTGCTACTTCTATTCAACATACTACTGGAAGTTCTAGTGAGAGCAAAAAGGCAAGAAAAAGAAACAAAAGGAAATTGGAAAGGAAGAAGTAAAATGATCTCTGTTCACAAATGACATAATCCTACATGTAGAAAACCTTAAAGATTCCAGAATAGTCTCCTAGAGTTAATAAATGAATTTAGCAAAGTTGCAGGATACAGAATCAACACGCAAAAATCAGTTGCATTTTTATATACTGTTGATGATGTTAGTTGCTGTCAAGTTGGGTGTGACTCATAGCAACCCTATGTACAACAAAACAAACACTCCCCAATTCTGTGCCAGAGACTCAATCTTTTTTATGTTTATGGCCACTGTTGCAGGCACTATGTCAATCCATTTAGTTGATATTCTTCCTTTTTTTCATTGACCCACCACTCTCACAAACATGATGTCCAGGGATTGGTCATTCCTGAAAATATGCCCAAAATATGTAAGATGTAGTCTAGCCATCCTTGTTTCCAAGGAGCACTCTGGTTGTACTTCTAGATGGATCTGTTGGTTCTTTAGCAGTCCATGGTATATTCAACATTCATCTTCAGCACCATAATTCAAAAGCATCAATTCTTCTCCCTTAATCGATCCTGTCTCCCTTATTCAATGTCCAGCTTTCACAACCAAATGATGCAACTGAAAATAGCATGGCATGAGTCAGGCACACCTTCGTCTTCAATATGACATCTTTATTTTTCAATACTTTAAAGGAGTCTTTTGCAACACCTTTTCCCAATGCAGTATGTCTTTTCATTTCTTGACTGCTGCTTCCACCGGTGCTGATTGTAGAACCAAGTAAAGCAAAATCTTGGACAACCTGAATCTCTTCTCCATTTATCAAGAATTTGCATACAGACCCAGTTGTAAGGATTTTTGTTCTGTTGATACTGAGGCACAATCCACACTGATGGCTGTGCCCTTTGATCTTTATCAGTATGTTTCACATCCTCTTCACTTTGAGCAAGTAGAGGTGTGTCATCTGCATAACGCAGGTTGTGAATGCAGAGCTGTGTCATCCGCGTAACACAGGTTTTCTTCATAAAATCCAGCTTCTTGGATTATTTGCTCAGCAGAGAGACTTAAGAGGTACAGTGAAAGGATACAGCGCTGACGCACAACTTTCTTGACTTTCAACCAGGCAGTGTTTCCTTGCTCTGTTCAAACAACTGCCTCCTGGCCCATGTACAGATTCCTCATGAGTACAATTAAGTGTTCTGGTATTCCCATCCTTTCTAATGTCATCCATAATTTGTTGTGATCCACACAGTCAAATGCCTTTGTACAATCAATAAAACATAAATAGACATCTTTCTGGTATTCTCTGATTTCGGCTAAGATCTGTCTGGCATTAGTACACCCCCTTCTGAATCCGGCTTGACTTTCCACAAGTTCCCTGTCTATATACTGCTGCAGTCACTTTTGAATGATCTTTAGCAAAATTTTGCTGGCCTCTGATATTAATGATATTGTTCAATAATCTCTTAACTTCACCATGTCTTCCTTTTACTTTAGCTACTCAACGTTCAAGGGCAAGTTTCAGAGTCTCTTTTGACAGGTGATTTGGTTTTTCCTTTTTTCCTGTCTTTTTAATAACCTTTTGCTTTCCTCATGAATAATGTCTTTGATGTCATGCCACAACTCATCTGGTCTTATATCATTAGTGTCTAACACATCAAACCTGCTCTTATGATGGTCTCTGAACTCAGATGGGATATACTCAAGGTCATTCCTTGGCTCTCATACACTTGTTCTAATTTTCTTCAGTTTCAGTTTGAACCTGCATATGAGCAGTTGATTGTCTGATCCACAATCAATACCTGGTCTTGCTCTGACTTAATATTGAGCTTTTCCATCGTATCTTTCCACAAATGTAGTCCATTTGGTTCCTGTATGTTCCATCTGGTGAATTCCATGTGTACAGTCACTGTTTACGTTAGTGAAATATATATATATATATTTCCTATGGAAAGGTCACTGGTCAGACAAAATTCTATCATGTGATTTCCAGCATCATTTCTGTCACTAAGGCCATATTTTCCAACTACTGAGCCACCTTCTTTGTTTCCAATTTTGGCATTCCAGTCACCAGTAATTATCAGTATATCCTGATGCATGTTTGATCTATTTCAGATTGCAGAAGCTGGTAAAAACCTTCCCTATCTTCATTGTAGCCTTAGTGGTGGTTGAGTAAATTTGAAAAATAGTCATATTAACTGGCTTTCCTTGTAGGCATATGGATATTATTCTATCACAGACAGCATTGTACTTCAGGGCAGATCTTGAGATGTCTTTTTTTGATGATGAATGCAACCCCATTTCTCTTTAATCTGTCATTCCCAGCATAGTAGACTATATGATTATCCAGTTCAAAATGGCCCGTGCCAGTCCATTTTAGCTCACTGATGCTTGGAATGTCAATGTTTATGCACTCCATTTCCCTTCTGACAATTTCTAATTTTCCTAGATTCATACTACATACTTTTTTTATTTTGAGATGGGGTCTTGCTAAATTGTGTAGGGTGTCTCTGGCCTCAAACTCATGATCCTCCTGCCTCAGCATCCCAACTGGCTGAAATTACAGGCATGGGCCATAGCACCCAGCTCTGTACAACTGACTTTCAATTATTTCAATTCCAATTATTAATGGACATTTACAGTTTTTCCTTCTCATTTTGAGTAGTGCCACATCAGCAAACAGATGACCCTGGGGCTGTACCCCACTCCCATCATTAAGGTTGACCCTACTTTGAGGATGCAACTCTTCCTCAGTAGTCTTTTGAGTACCTTCCAACCCAGGGGGCTTATTTTCAGGCATTATATCCAACAGTGTTTCTCTGATATTCAGGGCATTTTCAATGGCTAATTGTTTTGGGGGTGGCCTGCCAGGTCTTGCTCCCTTGTCTGTCTTAGTCAGGAAGCTCAGCTGAAACCTGTCCACCATGGTTGACCCTGCTGGTATCTGCAATACTAGTGGCAGAGTTTTCAGCATCACAGCAACGCACACACCACCACAGTGCGACAAACTGACAGACACGTGCAGGGTTTATACACTATCAATAAACAATCCAAAAGAAATTAACAATTCCATTTACACGGCTGGGGGTGTAGCTCAGTGGTAGGACAATGACTTAGCATGCTCAAGGTCCTGACTTCAATCTCCAGCACTAAATAAATAAATTTATTTAGAAATAAATTTAACCAAGAAGGGTGAAAAACTATACTGAAAAGTGAAAAAACACACCTGCAAGAAATTAAAGCAATCAATAAATGGAAAGACGCCCATGTTCATTGACTGGATTTAGTATTACTTAATTTCTTTTCATTTCTTTTTTTTTTTTTTTCCCTAGACAGGGTCTCACTGTGTAGCCCAGACTTGCCTGGAACTCACTATGTAGACCAAACTGGCCTCGTACTCATGTCAATCCTCTTCCCTCAGCCTCCTGAGTGCTGGGATTACAGGCATGCACCAGCACGACACTACTGCTCACAGCAGTCTACAGACTGAATGCAATCCCTATCAGCACCCTACCAGCATATGGGATCTGAAGACACTCTGAAGTCAAAACAATCTCGAAAGAATAAAGCTGAAGTGACGCTTGATTCCAAAACTCATTAAATGACTACAGTAATCAGGACAGTATGGTGCTGGCATCAAGACAAATAGATTGATGCAACAGAACAGAGCTCAGAAGAAAACTCCCACATATATAACAATTGGTTTCTATTTATTTATTTATTTATCTATCTATATTTATTTGCAGTACTCGGGAGCTAAACCAAGGTTATCATACAAGGTGACCAAATGCTCCATCACTGAGCTGCATCTCCAGCCCTTTTTTTATTTTGACATGGGGTCTTGCCAAATTGTGTAGGCTGTCTCTGGCCTCAAACTCATGATCCTCCTGCCTCAGCATCCCAACTGGCTGGAATTACAGGCATGGGCCATGGCACCCAGCTCTATACAACTGACTTTCAAGAAGGGTGCCAAGATTGTTCTGTTGAGGAAATGACAGTCCTTCAATCACGACTCTGGGAAAACTAGACAGCCAGTGGCAAAATGATGAAGTTGGACCCTTACCTTACACTATCTACAAAAGTGATAATTCAAAATGGGTCAGAAGCCTAAACACACTAGCTAAACTATAAAACTTCCAGAAGACATGGAGAGAAAACTTCTGACACTGGATCTGGCAACGACATCTTGCATATAACACCAAAAGAACAGGAATCGAAAGAAAAACATGGAAGAAATGGACTTAAATCAAAATATTAACAGTTTGTACGTCAAAGGACACTATTGAGAAAGTGAAATGACAACCCACACATAAGAGGAAAAGTAATATGCCAGGCACCATGATGCATGCCTGTGACGCCAGCAACCTGGGAGGCTGAGCAAGAGGATCATGAGTTCAAGGTCAGAGGCCACCTGTGCCACTTAGTGAGACCTCATCTCAAAAATAACAAATGTAAAAGAGGCTGGAAGCACAGCTCAGAGGCTGAGCACTTGCCTAGCATGCAAGAGGCCCTGGGTTCAACCCCCTATACAAAAAAGAGTGAGAGAAAAGAAAAAAATAAAATATTTACCAATCAAATATCTGATAAAATGATTAACATCCAGAATATAAGAAACTTTACAACTCAACAACAATAAAAGCCCAACTCAAAAATGGGCAAAGGACTGGAAGAGACATTTCTGCAAAAAAGATATGCAGCTGGGAGTGGTGGTTTACAGCCCTAATCCCAGCACTCAGGAAGCTGATGCAGGGACTTGGTAAGAGTTTAAAGACAGCCTGGTCTACATAGTGAGTTCCAGGGCAACCTGGGCTACACAGGGAGACCTTGTCTGAAAAAAACAAAGAGATACACAAATGACCAATAAGCACTTAAAGAAACTGAAACTCACCTGCATTGCTGGTGGGGATATGAAATGGTACAGTGACTGAAAGACAGTCTGACAATCCTTCAAAAAGTTAAACACACAATTAACACGTCCACAACAATTGAGAACAGGGACTCAAACGGATACCTCCACACTAGTGCTTACTGCATCACCCTTCACAATAGCCAAAAAGGGGAAACAACCTGCGTCTATGTACAGATGAGTAAATACACAACATGTGCTGTAGCTTTACAATGGAATATTACTCAAGCATAAGAAGGGAATGAAACTCGTAACGTCCTGCAATATAAATGAACTCTGAAAACACGCTAAGTGAAAAAAGTCCCAACACAAAAAGATTTTGTGTGTGGTATTATGCGACTCCATTTTTATGGAGTATCTAGAATACAAAAATTCAGAGAGACAGAAAGTAAAACAGATGTTGCTAGGGACAGGAGAGGAGTTACCATTTAATGCATACAGAATTTCTGTTTAGGATGATGAAAAAATTCTTGAAATGGACAGTGGAGATGGTTGTGCAAGACCGTGAATGTACTTACTGCCACCGGACTGTACACTTGAAACTGTTAACCTGGTCATTTCTGTTACACATATTTTTAATACGGTAAAAAAAAAAAAAATCTTTTAAGTGCTAATAGATAAACTAACAAAGAATGGATATAACAAATTTAAATTATAAAATCCAACTCATCCTGCAATGGTTTTTGAGCACCCAACACACACCATTCACTAGGCTGAGCAAAGTGGAAACCAACCTAACAGTGCTGTAGCTTTTGCAATTTCTTGCTTTTGAAAAGTAATGTGAAAACATGTATGTTATTATTGTTGTTAGGTGCCATGGAGTTAGGTCCAACTCACAGCGACCCTCATAGAGTTTTCAATGGCAAACACATACAAGTAAAAAAACATGTCCACAAGCTTTTTTTCTCCAATGGTGATGGGTGGGAGCCAGGGCATCACACTAGACAAGTGTCCTCCCAATGAGCTATATCCCCGGAGTTCCACCAGCTTTGAGGCTCTGAAGATGTGTCCAGAAATTTGCCGTAAAGAAACAGCACAACAAAGCAAAAAGATACACACAAAAGGTGCACAAAAGGCATAGGGAGGAAAATGCTCACTCAAAGTGGACAAGATGAGTAAAGATCATGTAGCAATGTGGAAACAGCATAGAAATCACTGAATGTTAAGCCGTATTATGGACAACACTGAGAAACATAGAACATTTTATAAATGTGCATGTGTTGTTAAGTCACAACCCAAAGTGGTCTGACCAGAATGAGAGCAATTCTGTAAAATACGCGGATAAGCACAAAGGGATAAATCAGTGGCACTTTGGCTCAATGAGTTCAGTAGAAGACAGATGTTATAATCACACTACCCTCAGTTCAAGTGGAAGCTCTGACTTTGCCAACGTATAAAGAACCAAACCAACACCACCAAACCAGGTCCAATCAGAACAACAAATTTAGTGCTAATCTATGTTGCTGGTTTGAAAGACATTTTTTTAAAAACCTCAGATTTGGAGTTTATAGCAAACAGAATCTCTAGATAAAACTCTACATTACCAAATTTTCCCTCCCTGAACTGCTGTGAGATGGCAGACATAACCTGTCTAAAACAGAATTTACCATGTTTGAAAAGTTCCAAGCTACCCAGTGTCCAAATGTGACAAGTTCCTAAAGGGACATGATAGATATGTTCTCCCCGAGCCTGGGTCTGTCCTGCACCTCTCTCCTCAGCACCCCAGCCACCCCAAGGTCCCAAGCCTTTCTGTGATCACTCTTTTATCAGTGTTGACTGGTTAATATGGGCTGGGGTTTGGCTCAGCTGGTCAAGTGCGTGCTCTGTGCACTCTGAGGTCCTGGGTTCGATCCCTAGCACTGCAAAAAATGGAGAAAGACCTGGCAACCCACTCCCAAAACAATCTCAAAAAAAGTCAGCCACTGAAAACCCCATGAGGGTCACTGTGAATGGGACTCGACTCAATGGCATCTCACAACAACACTGGTTAATATCTGCCCCAAGGAGGGAGGGACCTCGAGGCCTTTTACTTTCCACACCATCCTGACTGTACTCCACCAGAGTGACAGGTGACCGACTCATCTCCCCCTCCCACTCGCCCTTCTCCGAGGGCCCAGAACAGCATCCTCCCAACAGTGAGCTCTGAGGGCAAGAATCCTGTCCCACTGTCCTCATTCCTGATCCTCCAGCCCAGCCTCGCACCGCAACTAACTCCTCCACGCGCAGTTACCACGCGACCAATGTGGCATGAATCAGCAGCCAGGACCAGAACCCCAATGCACGCTGAGTCCTTTACGGGGCGACTGGGTGGTGAGGGCTCTGCCCACAATGGTGGACGAATGCCCCCACCACAGGGGGAAGTTGGCAGCCACGAGCCCGGGTTCCTGACAAGTCCAAGTCTAGCCCCTGTCCTCTGTTCTTACTCCTCCCTCGCCCCCACCTCCCTCTCTCTCACACACACACACTCTCGCTCTCCTCCTTCCGATCTTCTGCCCCCTGCCACGGGATGGTGCAGCAAGAAAGCACTGGCCAAGGGCTGGACCCTCAACCTTGGACTTCTCTGTCTCCAGCACCATGAGAAACACACTTGTTCTTTATAAGCTACCCAGCCTGTGGCATTCTGTGACAGCAGCACAAAACTCGCCAGAAAGTCAGCACACACAGCATTCTGTGCCTGCCCCATGTATTCTCAGCCCCGAAGCACTGCTCTTGGAAGGTTTCTTATCATTTCCGATTCCCCTTTACACAGCGTGACAAGGAGCTGCAGACATCGCTCACGCACTTAAGCAGTCTCAAAAGGCCGTGTCTTAAGGAAGGTTTCCAAGAGCCCCTGGGCCTGAGGAGCCACAGCACGCGTGACCCAGTTTTCACTACAATTCAGCGCCACAAACTCAGAGGAAGAAACTGCTGCCCATTCAAGTGTCACACCGAGACCTGTCCTGTCAGTGGTTGTGCTGATAAGGCCACCCCAGACCCCCGCCTCCGGCCAGAGGGCAAGGCTCAGCATCTTCATGCAGAAAGCCTGGGCCCTCCTCACGCAACATCCAAGGCTCCCTCCAAGTCCAAAGCGCCATCCTCCCCCACCTCCTTCCCCTCCAGAGAGCTGGACCTCTACTAAAACTCAAGCAGTTGCGCTTGGTAACAAGGGGACTGCACAGAAAAGCTGTGCCTTCTATCTGATAGCCTGTCAAAAACTTCAATGCGATCTATTCAGTTTAATTCTGCTCTCTATATTTCAAATGAATCCTGGGGACGTCCTGAAGTCAGAGTACTTTGTGGGAAACACTATGAAATACCAACAGACTGAAGCGCTTCATACAAACAGGGCCCTTGGCACGATCGGCCCACAGGACAGCGCCAGGCCACCCAGCAGGCATCCGGGGAGAAGCTGGGTGTGAAGGTGAAATCCTTTGCTGCTCATTGACACTCGTGTCTTCCTTCCACACCTTGAGACACTGCTCTAAAAAGTAAGCGCAGGAGGCATCCAAGTGCCAGGGAGAAACCATGAGACACAATGCCATCCGCCCATTATTTTTTGTTTTACTGCCAACTTGGAAAGAGCCCCACAGTTCTTCTGTCAGTAGATCACTCCCTCCCAGCTGCTCTTAGGAAGCACGGTTTGGAAAGTGCTGCTATAAAACTTACTTTCTTGCTTGACAGATGCTCATCCATCATTTTTTACTTTTCACCAATCGGCCTTGAGTACTAGGAATCAAAAAGCATTTGTAAGAACACGGAGCATCCATGCTCTGGATGGACGCAAGAGGTTGATTTCCCCTCAAAGGATGATGGGCACCCAGGTTTCAAAACGATGTATTTACTTTCACTGTGCAAAACACAAAGAAAACAACTGATACTGGGGTCAAGTTCAAGTTTTACCCAAGTGCAAACACAGAGAGGCCAAAGTAACAAGACAACAAGGCTGGAGGCTGGGAGATGAGGGGAACTGTGTGAGGAGGCGCAAAACATTTGCCCAACAGCTCCTCAACCTCAGTACTATGGACATCGGGGCTGGGGCACCGTTCCTGGGGCAGGTCCCGCACCCTGTGGTACATTCAGCAGCAGCCCTGTAATCCACCACTAGATGCCACCAGCACCCCTCCCCACACGCTACAGCTGTGGCAGCCAAGTATGTTGGAGCGGGGGCAGGAGGAGGGTCAGGTGAGGAGAGGCCAAGGGGCCCTGGCTGAGTCGCAGTGTTCTCAAGGCAGCAGGAAACACCTGTGTAAAAAGAGAAACAAACGTAGGGAGCCACCAGAGAAGTGTCTTAAAGCCTACCAAGCTGGGGCCAGTAACGCAATTCATTCTGCGGAGTGAAGAGCCACTTTCACACCATCCAGCCCATCCAAAACCAAGAGACCATTTACCCGCCAAGCTCCTAAACTCAGATCGCCATGGTGAGAAAGCAAGAAGGGATCCTGGTGGGAAAGTTCACACAGAGATGCACTGGTAAGTCAGGGAAGTTTTAACGTGGCAGAAGCACATTTAAAGACGGGAGTGCGGGCTTTTCTAGACCTCAGGCGAATGATCAAGATGGCCAGTTGGTTTCATCTCCTCTGCCAACGCGAATCAACTGCTGGCGGCTGCCTGGAGGCCAGTATGGAGCAGGATTCTGAGGCTCAAGGTGCGCTACTGGACTGGGGAGAGGACTGGAATCCAACGTCAATGTCTGCTGCAAATGGGTAGCAGGGTGTGGGGACAGGTAGGCTCAGATCCCCCTTCAACTTTCTTGAGGCTCACAATAGCCGCCAAATTTGGGTGCAATAAGACATGTAAAAGAAAAACAGAATCTAACCCTCAACAGTGCCATGAGGTTTTCCTGAGTGCAGAATAGTAGGAAAAAAACATCCTGTCGCGCTCCCGCCTGCAGCCGTAGCCCTGTGGCATCCGATCCGTCAGATCTCGGAAGCTAAGCAGGGTCGGGCCTGGTTAGTACCTGGATGGGAGACCGCCTGGGAACACCAGAAGCTGTAGGCTTGGGAGAAGGACCTGGCAACCCCTCCCAAAAATCAATCTGCCATTGAAAACCCTATGAACAGCAGAGAAGCACTGACAATAGTGTTTCCCCTGTTGCACAGAGGGTCGCCATGAGTCGGATACCGACTCGACAGCACCTAACAACAACAACAACATCACTCTCCCACTTAAACATCAGCTCTGGAGCCTCAGCTTCCAGAGGCTACCGTCCACACTGGCCGGCCAAGCCCTTCACGATCCCATTAGGACACGCTCCTCCCAGGCGTCTGCACTCACATGACATGGTGCAGCGGCCACTAAATATCTCAGTTTCCCCCAAAGCGCATGCTCTCCCCCCCACCTCCGACCTCTCAGTAAACTCGTACTTGTCCTTCAGAACTCTGCTCGAAAGTCTGTTTCTGCAATGTGCCGCTTGGTCTTCGGTACTGCTCCAAGCGTGGTCCGTGTGCCTGCAGCACGGCATCACCTGGGAGCTTGCTGCAAATCCAGACTGTGACGGCCCAGCCCAGTTACTCTAAATCCAAATGCGCTTTGTAACAAGATCCCCATGTGAATTGTGAGCGTGGATTATGTGCTCGTTACAGTTCAAGCAGACCCATCTAAGGGAACCTGCCATGTCCTACTCACCCGCTCTGCACAGCAGGTCCAGTGTCTCCCCAAAATCACAGGGCCTGGCATGTGGTAGGTGAGGCACTGTGGTGGCCCCTCCTTACTCGTGTCCTCTGCCAAGGCAGGAGCCTCAGGCACCCACCTTCCAGCCTCCCTGGCAGCCCCCGGCATGGTTACAGGCAAGGAGATGCCAGCAGAAGCCTGTGGGGGCTCTCAGAAAACTTCTGTTTCCTTAATGACTTCCTGCCCTCCCAGGGAGAATGCAGGGTGCTGCAGGTGGCATCATCAGGCAACCATGAGGTGGCAAACAGAGAGCAAAAAGCCAACAATAGCTGAGGACAATGGAGTGGAAACAGAGAAACAGTCGGGTCCATGTGGAGCCCACCAAGCCACTGCACCACCACAGAACCACCTACGTGCGGACTACTGTGAGCTAATTTCACATTTCCATCGCTCAGAGGCCTCTTACTAGGGACTCTTTTTTCTCGTGCTGAATGTATTCCTGAGTTGTTGTTGTTAGGTGCCGTAGAGTCGGTATCCGACTCATAGTGACCCTCATAGGGTTTTCAATGGCTTAGTGCTTCAGGATTGCCTTGGGAGTGGATTGCCAGGCCCTTCTCCCATTTTTGTGGGGCTGGGAATTGAACTCGGGGCCTCAGAGACTGCAGCGCAGCGCTCTACCCACTGAGCTAAATCCCAGCCTGTATTCCTTAGTAAACCTTCTATAGTTGGGAGGTGAATGAATGAGAAATCTACTAAAGGTTCAGAAGATCGTATTGCTTAAAAAATAAAGCCTCTAGGAATCTATTCAGCTTTGCCAAAGTATGTCTGTAAAGTCTCAGCACTTCTACAGGCATTGATTCATCTCTGTTCATTGCTTAACAGATAAAAAAAGTGAAGACAACCTCATAAAAAGCAGGTGAAATGACCTCTAAGAATCTGTTCAACTTTGCCAAAGTACGCGTATTAATCAGCCCCTGCATTTCTATAACTATTAGCCTGCTTCTGTTCACAGCTTAGTCGACAAAAAAGTGAACATCATTTCTTAAAAGGCAATGGAAATGTTCACATACCAAGACACTGTAGAACGTGACTTTCACACCTTGGAAGAGTAGAAAACCAAACTTAACACTGGGATCCAGCATGGAAAAGACTGTGGCAACTCCCAAGCACAGGGTGGGGCATCTACAGTAGTGAGCTGAGTGCCATTCTCCTCCTTTCTTGTCTTGAGATCCTTGGCATGGGTCTCATTTTTTTCTAGTCCTTAGCTCAGCCAAGAATTTCCATTCAAATTTTCAGGATCAAACAGCAACTGTTACACGGCGGGCGGGAGACGCACAATGGCACAATGAAAGTGTCGCTGCTCAGGAGAAAAGCAGGACCTTAACCACATGTGAACTCCTCGGCCAGATCACCATCTCATATAGTAATCCAATCACCTACTTAAATAAATCTTAGAAAGAAATTTGATAGCACCAATGGAAAACCAGTACTTGCCATAAATAGAAAACAAATAAAATTCAATAACAGCATAACTTTATTAAGTTTAGCTCCTGTTGCCTACCAAAGCCCCTGAACTTGAAGCTTGTTTTGTCTTTGTTTTTTAAAAAATGGGGCTGGGCACCATGACACACTCCTATAATCCCAGCGGGGCTGGGGGTGCAGCTCAGTGGTAGAGCACTTGCTTAGCATACACAAGGCCCAGCATTCAACTTCCCAATACTGTCCTAAAAATGGGGGGGTTGGGGGGAGGGGAGCAAGAGGTGTTAAATACAGACTAACATCAAGGGGAGACAATCTCCTGGGCATGAGCAGGACAGAAAGCCAATGCAAATGGAACTGCCTTCCTGGCTGCGTGATTCCAGTCTGTTTAATACCATATCATATCCAAGTAACGCCTAAAAGAATCGCTCATCCAATCTCCAATCAGCTTCCCCTTCTGCTTCAAGTAAGAACTCAATCCTTTAGTGCATCCTAAAGGGCCACACACCAAGTGCACCCAGCCCACCACTCAGCTCTCAAAACCGCATCCCTGTCAGTAGTTGGCAACTGCACCAGCAGACAGCAAACCAGGGCCAGGGACCACGCGCTCAATGTGAAGTAGCCTGTGATACATCCATCACATCACCAGGTTCTTTCTTCCAACCACCATCTGGCTCACTATCTGTTCACTTACTAAAGTGCGTTAAGAGTAAAAATAAATATAGCAGCAAATGCACATGGTGCTAGACACAGTTGAAGCACTTTACACATCAGGTTGTTGTTGTTGTTAGGTGCTGTCGAGTCGGTATCCGACTCATAGCGACCCTCCTAGGGTTTTCAATGGCTGACTATTTCGGGATTGCCTTGGGAGTGGATTGCCAGGTCCTTCTCCCGTTTTT
>VMDO01028918.1:0-23217 GCA_007922755.1 Pedetes capensis
AACAACAACAACAATATGGCGACAATATTAATCAATGTGTAGGATTCCTGGAGAAGTTAGATGGCTTATTATGTGATTGTTTATTGTTTCCAAGGCCCAGGCTGTAGGAGGGGACCAGTTACTAATCATTTCTCCCCCTTTCCCTTTCTATTGACTGCTTCCCTGGATGCCGAAGGAAGGAATTCTGGACCCACTCAGTAAGTTGGATCAGGGGCGTGGAGTCCCACGAAGTTATTCTCAGCCCTGATGTGTTCTGTTGGTGGGTGATATGTGTGGCCTCTTTCTACCTAGAGCAAAGGCAGAATTGACCCGCCATTGTTTTTTCCACCATTGCCTAAAGCCCCCTGAGTCTACCTGCCTTTGAAGTGGTCACAAACGAAAACCTTCCAGGGTTCCTGGAAAGCCTCAGATGTCACAGAGCTGCCACTGACGAGATGCCACTTAGCTAGATGGGGATGAATGATTCATCCCTGATCTGTCGGAGGTCACCCGGCAGCTCAAAGCTAAACTGAAAGATTAAGAATTGATCCGGATGTAATCACACCCCAGACATGACATCCAGGCCTCCCATTCAGCCGGATCCCAGGCAGCTCCATGCAGACAGTCTGTTTGCTGGCAAGGGGGCGTGTGTCGGGGGATGCTTTGCGGCTGTCTTGCGGGGCATGTGGTGCCAGAGCCAAACTGTGTGTCAGGGACTCATCGTGTGAGGCAGCTTTTGAGGTGGTGGAGGCTCTGAAGGGATTGTGTTCTCTCTGCTCACATCCCCACCGAGAAGCACCTGTCTCATCTCATGCTAGGCTCAGTCCAGTGTGGGGTTCTAAGCTGAAGTGAGGCGGTGAGCAACTACACCACCCCCGTGCCTTCTAAAATTAGCACAAAGTTGGGTGTAGTCTCTAATCACTGGCTGCCTCCATTCTGATCCCACTTTGGCATCCATTCCTTAAAGAAACATTTTTTCCAAAGAAGATATATAAAGGGCCAAAAAGCATGTGAAAAGACGTACAATGTCATTGGTCATTAAAAATATGCAAATCACTTGGCGTGGTGGCGCATGCCTATAACCCCAGCGGCTCGGGAGGCGGAGGCAGGAGGATCGCAAGTTCAAGACCAGAGGCAGTCTGCGTAACTTAGCGAGACCCTGTCTCAAAAAGTAAAAAATTAGGCCGGGGTGCAGTTCAGTGGTCCAGCACTTGCAAAGCATGCAAGCATGAGGCCCTCGGTTCAACCCCCAGTACCACCAAAAAGAAAATGCAAATCAAAATACCCAGTATAATGTGATAACAACAACAACAGCAACAATAAACCCAGAAAAAAACAACTGTTGGTGAGAACATGGGGAAAATAGAAATTCTTGCACATAGATCTGTAAAATGGTTGTATCCACTGAGGAAGACATTTTAGTGGCTCTTTAAAAAGTTAAACAGAATTACCACATGACCCAGGATTCTACCCTGAGATATTTACTCAGGAAGTTCGAAAATATACGTCCACACAGAAATAATTAAAACTTCTGCATCTGAAGTCCAACAAGACAGAAAATAAAACAAGATAAAAATCCACTGTTATGGGAGACCCATATGTTAAATGGCAATTACACTCTGGTGACTGGTTCAGCCTTCAACCCTGGCCACTAATTCTCTTCACCTGGGTTTCCCAGATCTAAGTCGGACTATTAAGGAGGTTGGGTCAGGCACGGCCATCTTTAGAAGGTTCCTGGGGTGATGTGAAAGGACAGCCACAGCGTGGTACATTGGGCTGAATGTCCCGGATGGAGGTCAGCACCTGGAGCTTTCCAGGACGGAGCTGGAGAATAAGCCAAGAGAGGAGAGAGTGGGGGGAAGGGGAGGCTGGAGGGCAGGCTGCGGCCAGATGGGGTAGGCTGAGGCCTTTGAACTCTTTAGAAGTCAGTGGGGGAAATATGGGGAGAGTTTTAGCTGGGGAGTGACATGACTAGATTTGCTCTTGGGAACATTCTGGGACACGGTGTGGGAGGGATGGAGGTGGTGAGAGAGGAGGAAGGGATCCCACTGAGGAGGCTGTCTGTGGACTCCAGGTAGGATGATACAGGGGGATGGGCAGAGACAGAGTGGGTCATAAGCATGAGTTCAAAGCGAGGAACACCACCCCCTCTTATAGATGTCAAATGCGCAGAGGGCAGCAGAACAGCTATCCTCGGCCATCCCATGGTCTAAAGTGACTCAGCGAAGGGTCTCCTGCCCTTGAGTTTGTCGCATTATGTCCAGCCTGAGCGATTGCTCAGTGGGTAGCTTTCCTCTGGTTCACGGCTAGGACATGACTGGAATGTCACAGCTGAGGTCAGCATGGAGGGCACGACAGGACCCCTGCTAGATTTTGTAGCTGCCCATGATGGAGCTGAGGTTGCTGGAATGTGCAGATTAAGGAAGTCAAGTGGGGGGAGCACTGGGCCCTCGCCTCCCCGACAGGCGCTAGAGCCCTCCTGGAGCAGCTCATGTTAGGGCCTGCACTGGTCACCTCTCTGTGCTAAATCCACTGGTGAAGTCTGGAGGTATAGGTTGGAAAGCTGGTTACTGAGTCATAGTTGGAGGAGGAGAGGCCTCGGGGCAAATCAAGATAGTGGGATGATAGTAGTGCAAGGGGTGGTTATAAAGTGCCTGGCACTTTGCTTTATATGTATCATCCTCCTAACCATTTCAACCCTCCATGTGTCTGTCAGCTTGTGCTGTGGGCCTTGGGTGTTGTTGTGATGCTGGAAGCTATGCCATGGGTATTTCAGATACCAGAAGGGCCACCCATGGTGGACAGGTTTCAGCTGAGCTTCCAGATTAAGACACACTAGAGAGAAGGACCCAGCAGCCCACTCCCGAAACAATTAGCTAGTGAAAACCCTATGAAGAGCAGAGAAACACTGCCCAATATTGTGCTGGAAAATGAGTCAAATGTGCAGAGGGCAGCAGAACAGCTATCCTCGGCCACCCAAGGATAGGCATTCAAAAGATGACTGGAGAAGAGCTGCCTCCTCAAAGTAGAGTTGACCTTAATGACAGGAATGGAGTAAAGCCCCTGGGACCTCTTTTTGCTGGTGTGGCATGGCTTAAAATGAGAAGAAACATAGTGGCTGCAACAATGGGCTCAGACATGAAAAGATTGTGTGCACAGCAGTGTCAGATGTGTTCTGTTCTGTTGTACTTAGGGTTACTATGAGTCGGACCTGATTCAACGGCACCCAACAACAACAACAATAGAAACAACCATTTCAACAGCCCAGCAAATGCAAGCAGGTCTTTTCAATGCCAAAGTTGTTGTGACTTCCAAAACACGGCTGGGAAGCTCTCAGTGTTTGCTCAAAGGTAACAGCAGAGCCAGGTACTCGACCTTGGCCCTTCAGCTGCTCAGTACATTTCCATGGCAGCTCTGGAGGCTGTAGATTGACATCAGATCCTGGCAGCTGCTTTAATGTGCTCATTTCTGCAATGGCTTGTCTCTCTTCTAATCCAGGAGGAAAGATGAACCTCTTTGGGTTCACTGGGCTTTGTAATGGATCCTCTGAAATGGAGGCACTTTTAAGAATTGCTAAGCAGACTCTTCAGACTGGCAAAGCTGGGGATCTGCCATTTGGTCTTCTCTGGAATAGGGGCAGAGGAGAGTGGTTGGGGGACCATTTAAGAGCTTCCAGGAAAAAAAAAAAACACAGAACAATTCCCAGCAGAATGCGGGGGCTCTGGCTGTCACAACGGGGCTGCCCGAAAGACCCCGCATTGCTATGGAAACGGCGCATTTCTTTCTCTTTTTTTTTTATAGAGCACGCACATAAAACTCCCGGAATGTGTCATGAAATAAGTTACTACTGTCCCGAGGCTGCCAGAGACGTACACCCTCATTAGGGGAGCGATGTGACAGTTTGGGGTTTATAATGAACAGTTTGCAGGCTTAGAGGCTGAGCTAAGCTTACCCTGTTGGGATCACAGCCTCTTGGTGTTGGGGGACGAACAGGGAGCCCCTTCCTCAAAGCGTCCACAGACCAAAGACTCATCAACTGCCTGCTGCAAGATGGCCGGCTGATGTAATGATGGCGGCACGTCTCATTGACATGCAACTGGTGAGCCAGCGCTGGCATTTCCATAAACACACTCCCGCTGAAATGGAGCGTTTTATCACCAGCTTTTCACCTGGAGCCCTTAATTGGGTAGCTCTGCTCTCCTCAAAGTTTTATTTACCTGGTAATATGCAGATGTTAGTTGGCCAGGTTAGGGAAAGAGAGACATTCCAAAGGAGGGGAGGGGAGGGGAGCTCACAGGTGCATCCCACCCTCTACTAGGGCAGCTCTTGAATTTACACCGCCCCTTGCATCCCAAAGTCCTCCCCACTGTCTCTGAAACCCTGATTGGTGTCTTGTTGATTGGCGGTGCCTCTGATGGTGTTTTTGAGAAAGACGAGCTTGTTTGGGGAAATAATTATATCGTGCAGTGAGACTGGCGAAGAAGGAGGAGATGCCGTAATAAAATTCAGAGAACACCTGGACTATTGTCACCGAGGCTCATTAACCATGATGTGTCGCCAAGGAGGAGATGACCGTCGCTGTTCAACACCGATGAAGAAGGGGACAGGGCCATGGCAAAGCAAGACTTCTGGAGGTGTAAGGAACCAGTTGCTCTGATAAAAATAACACCTTGATACTCAAAGGGTGACAGTTTAAGTGTGTCTTGGGGGATTCTGACTAAGCAGGGGAAGTAGGATCATGTGGCAATGGGCTTGAACTCTGGAGTTGAAACTCTTGGGTTCCATTCTCTGCCTCCCATCAACAGGCAATCTGCATTTTTGAGTGCTGTGTGCCAGGTACCACGTTCGCTAGATTTAGGACCTCATGTAAACCATTTAACCTCTCTAAAACCCCAGTTTCCTGACTTGTAACCTGAGAATCATAGTCATACCTTCCTTGGTGGGTTATCCTGGGGGTTAAATAAACTAATTTATGCAAAGTGTTAATTCTAACAACTAATGTATTCTTACTATTGCACTTAATACTACAGTTATCATAGTATTGGGCTTAGAGAAGATGTAATGGGACAATTATTCTCTTTTAATCAAGAACAATGGCTCAACAATGAAAAAAAAGACTTTAAAATAATAATCCCCCAGGTATCTGGGGCCAGGTAAGAATATTGAAAGTCATACAAAAAACACAATATGAAAATGGAAATAAGCTGGTAATGACAACAAAAGCATAGCAATAATAATAATAGCAGTCATAATAATAAGTCCAACAAATGGGGCTTTTGATATGTGGCTTAATTTCTGGTTTCTGAAGTTCTTTTTAAAAGGTTGTTGCTCTTAGATGGCCTCTGATGTGGCTGAAATGATGGTGATTATGGTGGCTGTGGGCTGGGATTTAGCTCAGTTGGTAGAGCGCTGCGCTGCAGTCTCTGCGGTCCCGAGTTCAATTCCCAGCCCACAAAAATGGGAGAAGGACCTGGCAATCCACTCCCAAGGCAATCACAAAACAGTCTGCCATTGAAACCCATGAGGGTCGCTATGAGTCGGATACCGACTGGACAGCACCTAACAACAACAACAACAACATGGTGGCTGCGATGTTGATAATGGCGGTGGCAGTGGTGAGGAAGGATAACGATAGTGATGTTGTTGATGGCAGTGGTGGTGATGGTGTTGGTGGTGATTATTATGGTGGCAGTGACGATGGTAGTAACGCACAGCAATCATCACACTCCCATTTCCTGAGTGCTTACTCTACTGTGTTAATAACTTTGCACTTGATCTCATTCCATTTTTATAACACCACAATGCAAGTAAAAAAGATGTTCCTACTTCACAGGTAAGAAGGCTGATGTTTAGTAATCAGTTCAGGATTGCACAATTATCTCCACCACTCAGAGCTCAAATTCTAGTTAGTTGGGCATCTGGACGTTTCGTGAGGCCAGGGGAAGGACAGGGAATTGCCTCCCTCACCTTAGCTATGAGCTGCCTTCTGAGAGCGGGTTAATTTCCAAGGTCTTACATTTTCTGTGGATCTTGACAGGAAGGAGACTCACTTCTTCTGAGGACAGGATACTTATATATGTAATATTAACGTGACACAGCCAAGGTCAGTGTTCATCTACCCCGAGGTATCTTGGTCACAGCATCCAACGAAGGTTTGCGTTTGCAGAGATCCACGGCTATCTAAAACGAAATAATGTCTAGCATTCTATTGTCTGGGTGTCGTGGTGGCTTGGCAGTATTAAATACCCAGGTATTGTAAGCTCACTGAATACTGGGGAAGCTTGGAGGTCCCCAAAAGTTAAGCAAGCTTGCCAATGTCATGGAGGAAGCTGGTGAATCCGAGACACGTTTCTGGATTCTCAATCTTCTGTATCTCACTGCTTATCGTGAGGAGGGTTCTTGGGAAGGAAACCAGGGTGGACCTTTCGTTCACCTGAGGGCACTGGTCATGCAAAGAGCTAAAAACACACAAAATGCAGATTCTGCCCCCACCTCACTGTCACAGTGGCAGCTCATTAGTAGCTCTGACCACAGTTTTATCATCTGCAAAATGCGGCATAACATATACCATCTAATTTATGTCAAGTTTGAAGAAAGAAAATGAGCCAGGCATGGTGTTGCACGTGTAATATCCCAACACTTGTGAGGATGAGGTGGCAGAATCACAAGTTCATGGACAGCCAGCCTGGGATACACAGTGACACCAGTCTAAAAAAACAAAACAAAACAAAACAAAGAATGAGAAAATGATAGTGAAATACTTTTGCATGCTGTATCAAAGTATTTCATAGTGCTGCAAATAGTTTTAACACAGGATGGGCTCTTGTGCTAGCTCTATTCAACTCCTTCCCCTGTTCCCTGCATTCCTATGTCACGGACACTGACTCGATTGCACCTAACAACAACAAGGCCAACTTGATCTTGAACATAGCATTTCAACCTCAGCATGGGGTTTTCTTTTCATGAAAAGGAATCTTTTCTCACTGTTAAAATACAAAGTGGGGCTAAATGATGACATGGCCTTTGTTGTTGTTGTTGTTAGGTGCCGTCGAGTCAGTATCCAACTCACAGCGACCCTACATAAACCAGGGGAAACACTATTGTCAGTGCTTCTCTGCTGTTCATAGGGTGTTCCGTGGCTGATTGTTTTTTGGGAGTGGGTTTCCAGGTCCTTCTCCCAAGCCTACAGCACCTGGTGTTCCCAGGAGGTCTCTCATCCAAGGACTAACCAGTCCTGACCTGCTTAGCTTCTGAGATCTGACAGGATTGGATGCCGCAGGGCTATGGCTGCAGGCTTGACATGGCCTTAGAGTTAGAAAAAGACAAAAACCCTCTTGCTCCACCTTTATCAGCTGGGTGTCCTCGGGCAAGTTCCTTAGTCACTCTGAACTTCAGTTTTTCCTATCTATGAGGTGAAGCATTCCAGTATTTGTATGGTCGAGATGATGTAGGAATAGGTGATTAATCATACTTTCACTTTCTTCCCTTTCTCCTTTGAGACAGATTCTATGACACCCTCTTTTAATGAGAAAAGTGCAATGCCATGGAAGACACTGGCTAGGTATTTGAATCACATAAAATTATAAACTCCAGTCAACACTTGGTAATGAGAAATGGAGTTACAGACTCACAGGGTGAAATCAGAGCATAAGTGAATTCCAGCTGGGTTCCCACTTGTCTCATTACATTATCCCAGGTCCTGTGGTAGACCTCAGGGAGATAAGAGGCAAAAATAAGTCACAGTTATGGTCATCAGACACCAGGGCCTGAAGGGACATGAAAGTCTGAGCAGAGGACGAGGGAGTGCAAAGTGAATTGGATTCTTGGGACAATATAGACTCCAACAAAGAAACATAGAAATCAGTAAAACCTACCCACTCAGAAAAGCCTGCAGCCATAGCCCTGTGGCATCTGATCCCGTCAGATCTCAGAAGCTAAGGAGGGTCAGGCCTGGTTAGTCCGTGGATGGGAGACCACCTGGGAACATCAGGTGCTGTAGGCTAGGGAGAAGGACCCAGCAACCCACTCCCAAAAATAAATCTGCCACTGAAAACCCTATGAACAGCAGAGAAGCACTGACAATAGTGTTTCCCCTGTTGTACACAGGGTCGCTATGAGTCGGATACTGACTTGATGACACCTAACAACAACAACAACAACCCATTTAGACACCAAATAGGATGATCTTCCTGTGAAAACCAGTTTGTATAATTTGTTAATATCCCTTTTCATTTTTCCTCATTAAACAACAAAAGTGGATAATGCTGGATGCACTTGAAGCCCTGGTTGGGTCGGTGGGCTGAGGATAGGATCCAAGGTGGAAGAACCCACTAAAGGGAGTGGGAGGTGCTTACAATCTGGTCCAGGGCTCAAACTTCCTGCTGAAGCCTCACAGATACAAAGCGCTCCTCTAATATTTTGATAAAGAAATTTTTTTTGCATGTGTACAGATATAAATATATGTTTAGATATTTACACAATTTGGATCAGAGGGCACTCTCCATTTATTACTTCCTTTTCACTTCAATGCACAATTTTTATTATAGTGAAATTTCCAGAAGTTGCTTTCGATTCTCCTTATTGAGAGGCCCCAGGTTATTTCCAGTCTGAGTCTATTGTAAACAGCAGGAGATGAAGATTCTTGTGCGTATATCATTGTTATTCTCTGATGAGCAGGCTGCAGAACTGTTGCTGTTATTAGGTGCCTTTGGGTCGAGTCTGACTCACAGCGACCCTATGTACAACAGAACGGAACACTCTTGGACACCAAGCCATGCCCAGCACTATTGTCAGTGCTTGTCCGCTATTCATAGGGTTTTCGATGGCTGATTGTTTTTTTGGGAGTGGGATGCTGGGTCCTTCTCCCAAGCCTGCTGTACCCAGTATTCCCAGGTGGTCTCCCATCCAATGACTAACCAGGCCTGACCCTGCTTAGCTTCCAAGGTCAGACAGGATTGGACACTAGGGTCGCTGCAGAATGGCCTTCAATAATCCTTGCCTCCAATGGCTGTGATCTTGTGCACTCTCTCCTTGAGGAACTGGCTTCTAATCAATAGAAAGGGGCAATGTTGTGGGGATGTTGCTTTGGTTTTTAGGTTATAGAAGTTTCTGGCTGCTCTCTGGCTAGCAGGCTCATTGCATTGCCCTCCAGGCTCATATGCTTTGTTGAAGCCAGATGCTGGCTGGAGAAGTCCAACCAGTTACCCACTTCAGTAGTCTGGAAGGTCCCGAACACGGACAATGACCAGTGACTGAACTTGGATAGAGCTCTTTCCCCATTTGCCCCTTCCCATGAGACCACCAACGCGGAGCCTGCCCTGTGCAGCCTTATGAGAGACTACGAAGCTGCATCCAAACTCCTGCCTCACAGAAATGTGATGATAAATGTCTATTATGTAAAGCTCTCGTGTTTGGGTCTAATTTGTCAAAAAGCACCACGTAGCTAATACAAGTAACAAACAACAAAGTAAGAGAGATGGAAAAAAGTAAGTCAATGGATCTATTGTGAGTTTAGATGTGACGAGGCCAGTGGAGTTTTAGGGCAATGCTGTGGAGATTCTTTGGATGAACAGCACATGTCCTGCAGAGTTCTGGGAAGTCTGAGAACTCCCCCCTTTTATTCATTCAAAAATGATCCATTCAAAATTTCCTATGTACCAGGCACCGCTCAGGGATCAGAACCAGGAAGACGGCAAAATTCCTTGTCTGATGTTTATTCCTCAGGGAGACAGAGAAAGTAAAAAAGCAACCGCACAAATGAACAAAATAATTTCTGGTAGACGCGTAAGTGGTAGGAGAGAGTGGGGAAGGCACAGAGGGATGCCAGGTGGGTCCTTGGTTTCTGGCGGGCAGGGTGGGCAGCTCATAGACCAGGGGTCACCTTAGCTGCATCCTGAGCAGGTGCAGCTTCCACAGACCCAGAGGGCAGAGGTCCTGCCCTCCCGCCCTGGTGTTGTCGGCCATGTTCACCGCCCCCAGCCCCCAGGCTCAGCCTGACAGAGGCAGCGTCCAGGGCCAGGGTCTGCCGCTGCTAACCGAGGGATGATGGATGCTGCAGCGGGAAGGGGGACCCGCTTTGATGTGCGCGGCCTGGTTTGATTAATGAGCGGCTCTGCCGAGAGGCTGTGCTGGGAGTGAATTCCTCGTCGCAGAAATGGCAGGATCGGCACTATTGTGCTAATTATTTCACAAGCTCGGGGTCACTTCCAAATTCCCTGACACGCGCTGGGGAACAAACACCCGGGCTAACAGAAGTCGACAGAGCTCTAATTAAAGCAGGAATTGTTTGTGACTCTCTCTCCCTCTCCCCTCCATCCCACTCACCCTCTCCTCCCCAAGGAGGAAGCGGCTGCACATTTCCTCCTCACCACCGGCTTGGCCTGGCACAGACTCCCCAGAGTTCCAGGAAATGGCCCGCAGCCCCCCAGGGCACACACATGGCCTGGGCACTGGGAGAGAAGAAAGAGGTCCAAGATGGGCCCAGGGTCTCTCTCTTCTCTCCTCTCCTCTCCTTTCCTTTTTCTTTTCTCTTTTCTTTTATTTTCTTTCCTTTCCTTTTTTCTTTTCTTTTCTCTTTTCTTTTCTTTCTTTCCTTCCTCCCTTCCTTTCCTTCTTCCCTCCCTCTCACCCTTCCTTTCTTCTTTCCTTTCTCCCTCCCTCCCTTCCTTCCTCCCTTCCTTTTTCTTTCTTTCCTCTTTCTTTTTCTTTCTTTCTCTTTATGTCTTTCTTTCTCTCTCTTTCTTGTCTTTTGTTTATATACATTGTACAAAATAATGGGTTTCGTTATGACATCTTCATCCTTGTCTACTGAATACTTTGGTCCTACTCACCTCCGCCATTACCATCTCTTGCTACTCCCTTCCTGCTGATCCCTTTCCTTGTCCCAAACAGCCTCCCTTCTACTTTCACATCCTTAAAAAAATCTAGAGAATCTGCCTATGAGAGAAAACATGACTATTTGTCTTTCTGTCTTGCTTATTTTGCTTAACATGATGAACTCCAGTTCCATCCATTTTCCAGCGTATGACGGCATTTTGTCCTTCTTCATGGCTGAGTAAAACTCCATTGGGTATATAGACCACATTTTCATGGCTCAGTAAAACTCCATCGGGTATATAGACCACATTTTCTTTACCCACTCATCTGTTGAAGGGCATCTAGGCTGATTCCGTATCTTGGCTGTTGTGAACAGTGCCACAAAAGACATGGATGATCATGTGTCTGTGTGGCATGCTGACTTAGACTCCTTCATGTGTATACCCAGGAGCGGTATTGCTGGATCACGTGGTAGTTGTAGCTTGTTTTTCGAGGAGCTGATTTCCACAGTGGCTGTAGTAACTTACCTTCCCACCGGCAGGGTGTGAGGGCTTCTTTTTCCAGTGTGCTGGTTTCTGTGGTTACTTTATCCCCAATCAGGTATACAGGCATCACAGTCATTCACTCGTTCACACATTCACTCATTCCTCCTTTGTGCTCTTAGTTCATACATATTTGCTACATGCATCCTATGAGCTGAGCACTGGGCAGGAGTCCAGCTTTTGAGAATGTGCTGCCTGATGAGGGAGGGTGACAGTGATCAGATAATCACTCAGATAAATATCAAATCACAGCTATGAGCAGTATCATGAAAAGAGGTCTGTGGCATGGAGGGTGTGTCATGGGAATTTGACTTGACTGGGGGCTTCCATCCTTGGGTAGGTGACCTCAGCAAAAGATGTGGGGGATAAGGAGGACTGTTCAAGGGGATGGAGATGGCACATACAAAGGCCCTGTGGCAGGAATAACAGTGGAGTTCTGAAGGAACAAAAAGGAAAGCAGTATGGCCGGGGCTCTAGAATGGAAGCAGATCGACTTTGGTTCCGGTTTTTGCTATGTGTGTGGCTGTGGGAAACCTTAGCATGTCTGCTTCTGCATCACAGTTTTCTTGAAAAACAAGGACAAAATGTCTTAAGCCATTCAGGAACAACATGGTGGCCTTCCCGGCCCCCACTCTCTTTGCGTTGATGTACTTAGGTTTCCTGCCCCTGTCCCACGCAGCTTGGTGTTGCTGGAGTGGGGAAGCAATGGGGAAGGATGGGATGGAGCAGAAGGTCAGGCCACCAGGGGCCTGAAGGCCAAGGTCAGGGAGAGTTGTGACCACACCTCTGGGACTCCTTGGTGGCCTTATGTTGCCTTAGCTCGTGTGCACACACTCTGCTGGATGCCCAGGTCCCCCTAAGAGCTGCTCTTGACCTTCCACGGCCATTGGCCCTACCCCCAGGCCTGGCCCCTGCACCCTGGCTGAAGTGCTGACCACCCCTCCTTTCCAGAAAGGCTGACCACCTCCTAATCACCTACAGACAAAGCCTGCCCAGGAGTCTGGTCCTGCTGCCATGTGCCTACCATGCCCCCTCCGTGGATGCTTACCAAGCACAGGCCCACGCTCTCCAATGTTTATGTCACTTCTTTTGGAGTTTCCTTTATAAAGGGAATAAAAGATCTGCCTGAATACAATCCAGGAATTTCCCTTAACTTCACATTGCTGCTGGAAATAGTGCCTCATTGGCACGTCCTCATTAGGCACTTGCACATACCTTTGTTGTTAGGTGCCCTTGAGTTGGATATGACTCGCAGAGACCCTAAGTACAGCCGAACAAAACACTCCCTGACACTGAGCCACGCACATGATTTCTTTATGTTTGAGCCCAATGTTGTAACCACTGTGCTTCTTCTCATTTTGAGTCATGCCACATCAGCAAAAGGAGGTCCCAGGGTCTTTATTCCAGTCCTGTAATGAAAGTTGACTCTACCTTGAGGAGGCAACTCTTCCCCCAGTCATTTCTCAAAAGCCTTTCAGCCTGAGGGGTTCGTCTTCTGGTACTCTATTGTTAGACAGTACTTCTCTGCTATTCAGAGTTTTTAATGGCTAATTGCTTCAGGAGTGGGCTGCTGGGTCCTTCTCTCTAGTCTTAGCCTGGAAGCTCAGCTGAAATCTTTCCACCATGGGAGGCCCTGCTGGTATCTGAAATACTGGTGGCATAGCTTTCAGCATCACAGCAACAGGCAAAGTCCCCAGAGCATGACAGGCTGACAGACACATGGGGGTTTACATACCTAGTTATATTTGATCCTTTTGACAACCCTTCCCAGTAGATAAGGCCACCATCATTGTGCAAATGAATGATTCTATAAAAAGATCGTGTGCATGGCACAGTGTCAGGTAGTGTTTCGTTCTGCTGTATAGAGGATCACTATGAGTTGGACTTGACTCAACAGCACCTAACAATGACAAAAATGATTGGGGCATACTAAGTTTGGATCTTTTTTCAAGACTTTCTATTTTTTTCCCCACTAGATTATGCTTTCCTATGTTTGTTTTAGAAATACTAACAGTTAACCGCTGGGATTTAGCTCAGTTGGTAGAGCACCGCTCTGCAGTCTCTGAGGTCCCGAGTTCAATTCCCAGCATGACAAAAATGGGAGAAGGACCTGGCAATCCACTCCCAAGGCAATCCCGAAACAGTCTGCCATTGAAAACCCTATGAGGGTCGCTATGAGTCGGACACGACTCGAGGGCACCTAACAACAACAACAACAGTTAATCTCCATGAAATGCTTATTGTGGGTAGGTATTTTTCCAATTATGTCCCATGTATTAACTTATACCTGCCCTGTAAGGAAAAAAATCAATATTCTCATTTTATACATGGGAAAATGGAAGCACAAAGGGACTCAGTAATCTGTCCAACATTATACAGGTAGTCAATGATGGAGACTGGATTTATATCTAAGTATCAAGCCCAAGAAACGTGTTCTGTGACATACAGTCACCTCACTGTCTTGTTGGTACAGAGTGAAGAGAGCACCTCTCTTGTGGCATATTACAGAGTTATCTTTGGAAGATGTCAGCAAGGCTGGTTAAGGTGGGCCCATAAAGGGTGAAATAATACACTATTCACTTAGATTCTGGCTCATAGCAACCCTGTGTACAGCAGAATGAAACACTCCCCAATTTTGCTGCCAGGCACATGATCTTATCTATGTTTAAACCCATTGTTGCAGACACTGTGTCAATTCATCTGGTGGAAGGTTTTCCTTTTTTTCATTGACCTGCTACTCTCCCAAACATGATATCCCTCTCCAGGGATTGGTCCCTCCTGACTACATGTCCAAAATATGCAAGACAAAGAAAAGAATGAAATGAGACAATCAATGTAATTTGCTTATTGTAGTATCTGGAACTTGATAAGCACTTAATATTGATTTGAATGATCATTATGGTCATTCTATATGTTATTCTATTGGCATTGACTTCCATTAGATGATTTAAAGAAAATAATAAGATTCTCATTTTAATTTTCCCCACCCCTGTCTATAGAGTTTATGTTTGTATGATTCTGTAAGAATCCCAGCTAAAGAGGCCTTGGCCTCCTCCCAGGACTAACAAACCCTTTGGCATTGCAGAAATGGCACTGAGGTTGTGTGTGTGCCTAGAAGCAAGCTAAATATCCATCAGTGGATGAACGGATTAAAAAAGGAAAGTTATTTAGCCTTAAAAAGGATGGAAATCCTGCCATTTGTGACAATGCAGATGGATATAGAGGACATTGTGCTAAGTGAAATAAACCAGTCACAGAAGGACAAATGACTGCAAGGTTCTAGTTTTATGAGATATCATAAATGTTTAAAATTCATAGAAGCAGAGTAGATGGCAGTTGCCAGGGCCTGGGGGGAAGTGGAGACAGTGTATTACATTTCTCCAAAGAAACAGAAGCAATAGAAAAGGTTTACTGTGAGGTACTGGCTTCTGCAGTGATGGAGGCTGAGGAGTCTCATGATCTGCTTCCTGCAAGCTATACACTCAGGAGGGTCCGTGGTATATTTCCAGTTCAAACTGGAAGGCTTGGAAATCTGTCTGAGGGTGTTTCCTGAAGGTGGCTATTCCAGCTTAAGCAGAGAGAGCAAATTCATGCTTCCTGTGCTTTGTTGCTTGATCCAGGCCCTCGATCATATTGGACGGGACGAGCCTTCTTCACTCAGTATATGGATGCAAATGCTAATCTCTTGCAGAAACTCTCACAGATGCACCTAGACAGAATGTTTTCCTAGCTATCCAGGCATCCCTTAGCCCAGGCAAATGGACACATATAATTGACCCTCACAGAAAAGGATCTGCTAGTCAGTGGCATACGGTTTGAGTTGAGTACAATAAATAACTTCTCGAGATCTGCTGGACAGCATTTTACCTATAGTCAATAGCCTTGGATTGTGCACTCAAACATGTGTTAAGAGGGTGGATCTCCTGCCAAGGGTTCTCACCACAATAAATCAATCTGGAAACAAAGCAAAAAGGCATTTCATATTTGTGAAAGAGGGAGTGGAGGACAAGAGCCACAGAGCCGGGCAAGGGGCTCCTTCTCCTGCAGAAGTGTGTCCTTCTCCTGCCCGCTAAGCCTCTGGGCAGAGCTGATAGGAAGCTGGTGCCAAGAGAAACCTAAGGGCTTTATTTTAAGACCTTCTGTCAGGAAAGGCCTTTGGAGCAATTTCAACCATGCTGCTATGTTTCTGAAGGTCAAATAGCAGCAACGTGATCTGCCGGATTTGGGCAAACATTTAGAAAAGAAGAGGAAGAAAAAAACAAGCCCTTTCTGAGAACTCATTTTTTGTTTTTATGGCAAACAGGGAATGATGTGAGAAAGTTCTGGTAGGCAGAGATTAAAGGGAGATGAAACCCTGCCTCCTCGGCGACTGTTGAAATTGTTCTTAAATCAAGCAGCGTTTTCCAGACAGGGCCGTGTAATTGATTATAAATGTTGGAATTTGTTTCAATAAGCCCTGTAATTTCAGAGAGGCTGCTTCGCTTCCTAGCCCACCTGGAAACAGAGGTGCAGGGTGCAGCCTGTCTGTTTTCTTTCCCTTTGACAGGGTTGAATTATTTCTCAGTGCAGTGCTTCTGGCTGAGGCAGACGGGCAGGGGAGCCCCTGTCTTCTTGCTTCAGCAGAGGAAATAGGAAGGAGCAAGGGACCCTGAGTCACAAAGGTGATGGGGTCACCCACTTTGTCTCTGGTTTCAGAAGCAGAAGGTGACCCCATTATTCCTCCACGTGTATCAGCCTGGGGGGTCATCCAAGTGCGCTGAGAGGAAGCCCATCTTTGATTGCAAAATGTTATGATTTGGATCTGGAACATCCCCTGAAGGGAAATGTGTCAAAGGCTTGCTTACCAGCTGATGGGCTTTTGGGAAGTAATGAGATCACGGGGCTAAGGTTTAGCTCAGTTAGTAGAGTGCCTGCTCTGCACTCTTTGAGGCCCTGGGTTCAATCCCCAGCACCACAAAAATGGGAGGACTTGGCGGCTCACTCCTGAAACAGTCAGCCATTAAAAACCCTATGAATAGTAGAGAAGCACTGACATAGTGCCAGGCATGGCCCCGGGTCAGGGTCTGTTTCATTCTTGTTGACATCTGGCTGCTATGAGTTGGACCTGACTTTATGGCATCTAACAACAACAAAGAATGAGATCCTGAGGGCTCTAACCTCATCAGTGGGTCCATCTAATGATGTATTTATAATTAGATGGTATTATTATGAGGTGGTAGATACCAGGAGGTAAGCATAGTTGGAGGAAGTCGTTTACTGGTAGTATGACTTTGAAGGGTATATTTTGTCCTTAGACTGACTCTCTCTCTCTCTCTCTCTCTCTCTCTCTGCTTCCGGGCCACCATTAAGTGAGCAGCTTTGGCAGTCATGTCCTTCCACCATGATGTTCTGCCTCATCTCAGGCCCACAGCATTGGGGTGAAGCAACCATGGATGGAAACCTCTAAAACCCTGAGCCAGAATAAATCTTTCCTCCCTCAAGTTGTTCATCTCAGGTATTTTTCACAGCAACTAGAAGCTGATGAATGCATTGTATGAGTGGTAAGAGAGAGTAGGAAGGATGTCAACGAAAGGCTAAAGTGTAGACTCTACATCCTTCCCACAGGGTTAGGATTTTCTCACTCTAGGATGTGCATTACAGACTTCCCAGAAGATTAAATTCGTTGACCTACAGATGCAAGGATCAAAGCTCCCAGCTCAGTGCCTGCCACCCCAGAGGTGCTCTATAAATATGGAGCTAAACCTGAGTCTCACAGCCACTTTCCATCTGTCCTGGCTTATGCTGATCTCTCCCTCTACCACACCTCCATGCTGGTGCTCTCTGTGTTACCCACTCAAAACTTAACACTTAGCATGGGATGGTGAAGAGATTTGAGCTCAAGTCCTGGTGTTGACACTTGCCTTTGGGCCACCTCCTACCTACTGCTCTCAGATAGCACACTATCCTATTTTATATTCTTATTACTATGGGAAGTTATCTGATTCTACTATTGGGTGCATTTTCTTTTCTCTCTCTTCTACCAGAATATAAGCTCTGTGATAGTAGAAACTTTGGCTTTTTTGGTCCCTGGATCCTTCATGTCTAGAAGTCCTGGTATGTAACAGGCATCCAGAAAATGATGGCTTAGTTATGGTAATGAGTTATCCTGTGGGCACAATCCCAGGTTTTTCCTCCTCTATTGTAATGGTTAAGCCTGCAGCCATAGCCTTGTGGCATCCCATCCCATCAGATCTTGGAAGCTAAGTAGGGTCGGGCCTGGTTAGTTCTTGGATGGGAGACTGCCTGGGAATACCAGGTGCTGTAGGCTTGAGAGAAGGACCTGGCAACCCACTCCCAAAAGTCAATCCACCATTGAAAACTCTATGAACACCAGAGAAGTACTGACAATAGTAATTTGTCTATTGTACGCAGGGTCGCTATGAGTAAGATACTGACTCAATGGCACCTAACAACAACAACAACAACAATTGTAATGGTTAATCTTCATTGTCAACTCGACTGGATTTAGAGTCACCTAGGAGATCAGCAAGGCCAGCTCTGGATATGTCTATGGGGGCATTTTCAGAGAGGATTAGCCGAAGGGGATAGACCCACTCTGAAGGTGGGCAGCACCATCCCAAGGGCTTGGGGCACAGACAGACTAAAAAGGAAAGATAGAAGAAAGCTGGCTGGGCATCAGTAATTCCCTTTCTCTGCTTTTTGGCTGCCATAGTGTGGACTTCTCTGCCCTGCTCTGTGAAGCCCTCCTGCCATGATGGTCTGAACCCTCTGAGCCATGAGCCAGAATAGAGAACTCCTCCATTTAAGTTATTTTTTTCAGGCATTTGTCACATCAATGATGAAAGTAACTAATACTCGAGGGAAGTCTTCCAGAATTTCCTAGTACATATTAGTTTTGCCTCCTTCATGAGTTGCTGCTTTTTAAATTGATAGCACCTCAAAATTTGAATGAACTCTTTTTCTTATCCCTTGATATGTGATGGTCTGAGATGGTCTTATACCCTTCACTTTTATATTTGGGGTGAGCATGGAGGAGGTCCTCAGAAATGTTTGCTTGTGAGGGAAATCTCTCTGCTCAAGTTGGCTGGAGAATTGGAGGCAGAGAGCCTGTGGAAGATTGGGGGAGGGAGAGAGGGGAAGAGAGGGGAGGGAAAGAAGAAGAAGAAAAGAAGAAGGAGAAGAAGAAGAAGAAGAAGAAGAAGAAGAAGAAGAAGAAGGAGAAGGAGAAGGAGAAGGAGAAGAAGAAGAAGAAGGGGGAGGGGAGGAGAAGGAGGAGGAGGAGGAGGGGAGGAGACTAGAAGAGAGGGAGAGGGAGAGGAAGTTTTCCAGCGTTCATGGCTTGGGGCTTCATTTCTGGGGAAATAGTGAGTTACGGGGTTAAGGATATTCTTACATCTTCTAGATGGGTGAAGTCTGGAACGATACTCAGAGGTAGTACAACTCTCTCATTTTTTAGATGATAAAAGACTGAGGGAGATGAAACATTTGATTATTAAATGTTTACCAAAATCATTACATATTTATTTGTGTTTCAGATTATTTTCTTATCCGTCCTCCCACTTCATCTGCAGGATGTGTCCACAAGATGGGTATTATTTCCATTTCTGTCACGGGATCACTGACACATCCCTAGGACTCAACCCCCCCCTTTTGGCTCCCCCTTTTTTGGCTCAACCCCCCCTTTTTTGGCTCAAGCCAAACCTTGAGCCTCAGTCTCAAAGGGGGAGAGAAGTAGCTAGAAGACAAGGGTGAGAGGGCGCTCCTAGCACAGGGAATGTCATTTTCAAAGGCTCAACTGCCAAAGAAATATCAGAGGATCTTCATGGAACTTGGGATGTCAGAAGGAAGGGGTGCAAGAGGAAGTGGCTGAAGTCTGGCTCTAAAAGGCCTTCTGTGCTTGGCACTGACTTTGAACGCAACCCTAGTGGCGAAGGGGAGCTTCTGGGGTTTGGGGCCCCGCGTGCTCCTTCAGGCTTTCCTTGCCCCCTGCCTACCCGATCCACCTTCAGATGAGTGCTCATGGATTATGGATTATCTTCTTCCTCTTGCCCCTGAGAAAACTTTTACACGCTTTTCTCCATCTGAAATTTTCTCCCGCCATATTTTTTGTTGACCCATGTTCTCCTTTAGATCTTCGTTTTTTTTTGTTAGTACTTGGGGGTTGAACCCAGGGCCTCACACATGCTAGGCCAGTGTTGTACTGCTGAGCTGCATCCCAACACTTTTTAAAGTTTTTATCTTGACACAGGGTCTTGCTAAGTTGCACAGGCTGCCTCTGGCTTTAAATTTATGATCCTCCCACCTCAGCTTCCTCAATGGTTGGGATGACAGACGTGCACCATGGGACCCAGCTAGGTCCTGACTCTAATGTTGCTTATTCAGAGAAACCATTCTGGATCTCATTCCTGGATCAGAGCAGATCTTCCTGGTATTTTGATCTATATCCATATCTGTAGAGGCATCTCAGTCTATCTTCATACTTCTAGATCAGTGTTACCATCTCCCTCTGTATCCGTAGCCATTATCTATATAAATCTCTCTATATGTCGTCCCCCATAATGCTCACTACACTTGTACTTTCTTTTATGTTTAAGTTTATAATTACTTGACTAATTACTGTCTCCTACACTAACTCATAAGCTCCGTGAGATCGTTTATGTGCTTGCCAGAGCTGCCAAAACACAGTCCCACAGACTGGGTGAAGTAAACAACAGAGATTTATTTTCTCCTATTCTGGAGGCTGGAAGTCTGAGGTCAAGGTGTCAGCAAGTCTGGGTTCTTCTGAGGCTTCTCTCTGTGACTTGTAGGTACTGTTTTCATCTTAGGTCTTTACATGGTTGTCCCTCTCTGTGTGTCTGTGTCCAAGGACACCAGTCATATTAAGGCCCATTCATGTGACCTCATTTTACCTTAATTGTCTCTTCAAGGACCTTGTATTCAAATATAGTCATGTTTGGAGCTAATTGTTTGCTGTTGTTAAATGCCATCAGGTTGGGTCTGACTCATAGTGATGCAATGTACAACAGAATGAAACACTCCCCAGCTCTGTGCCATGCACACAATCTTTTTTAAGCCCATTGTTGGAGCCACTGTGTCAATCTACCTAGTTGAGGGTCTTCTTTTGTTTCATTGACTTGCCACTTTCCCAAGCATGATGTCCTTCTCCAGGGATTGGTCCCTCCTGACAACATGTCCAAAATATGTAAGGTGTAGTCTGTCATCCTTGCTTCCAAGGAGCACTCTGGTTGCACTTCTAGGATGGATCTATTGGTTCTTTTGACAGTCCATGGTATTTTCAATATTCATCTCCAGCACCATAATTCAAAAACATCAATTCTTCTCCTGTCTCCCTTATGCAATATTCAGCTTTCACAGCCATATGATGTGGCTGAAAATTCCATGGCATGAGTGAGATGCACCTCTGTCTTCAATGTGACATCTACACTTTTCACTTGAGCTAGTCGGGATTTCAGCCTAAGCTTTTTAAAGCATCATAATTCAGCCTCTCACAGATGATATATTAATTAGCTTTTGCATTTCTGTGACCAAAATACCTGACAGAAAAATATAAGGTAGGAAATGTTTACTTGGCTCACAGTTTCAGAGATTCAGTCCATAGTGGCAGGGAAGGCATGGCTGAGCAGGTGAGAGGAGTGTGTGGCAGAGGAGAGCACTTCACATCATGGCAGACCAGGAAGCAGAGAGTCAGGCTGGAACCAAGAGTCGCTATAACCTTCAAAGTCCTGTCCCCAGTGATCGGCTTCTGCCAGCTGCTTCTACCCCATCTCCCAAAGTTCTGGAGCCTCTCATAATAGTGCTACCAGCTGGGGACCGAGCTTTTGAACATGAGCCTGTCAGGGCTATTTGATATTCAAACCACAACCTATGGTGTCTGTCTCTTTTTAAAATTTCTTCTCCCTATGTCCTGCACAGTGACTGGTACATAACTGGTGCTCAATAAATATTTGAGGAAGACAGAAGATGTAGCCAACAGCAACTCCAGGGAAATGGCCTCGAGGAATATAGTGCGGGAGGCCTGAAACAGGGAGAGAGTGGGTGCTAATTAGAGTTCTTGGGATGAGAGGAGACAAAGGCGTGATTGGGCTGCAGCCGTGGGATGGAAAGAGCGTAGGTTCAGGAAACAATACTGGAGCAGAGTGAATTCAGCTTAGAAATTGGAGGCAGTGTGTGTGTGGGGAGAAATGGGGATGCAGAATTGATCGGCTTCATTGTCACTGTGTGGCATGAACTCCGTGGGTGCCCTGTACACGCACACCCACGTAGCAAGGAGTTGATGTGCATGAGCTGCCTACTAGGTTAGGATTCACAAGCAGTGTTCTGCTTCCAAATCATATGGTAACATCAAGGCACGATTCCTCTGCTCATTTACTTTCTCCCTTCTCCTTCTTCCAGCTGCTCTTTCTTCAAAGGAGGCTATTACCTGCTGGTAGCTCATCTTAGGCCACGAAGGGGAAGGCTGTTGGGCTCCAGAGTGATTTATTGTAGGACAATAGGAAGAGAAAAGAAGAATACCCAGGAACACAAGTTCATGAGATTTAAGAAAGAAGTAACCACACCCTTAGCCCCATGCGGTGGCGCGCATCTTTAATCCCAGCAACTCAGGAGGCAGAGGCAGGAGGACCGCAAGTTCAAGACGAGAGGCAGTCTGGAACTTAGCAAGACCATAACTCCAAATTAATAATAATAATAATAATAATAATAATAATAATAATAAAATAAACAGCGGTCTGGAACTTAGCAAGACCATAACTCCAAATTAATAATGATGATGATAATAATAATAATAATAATAATATAATAAATGGCGGTCTGGAACTTAGCAAGACCATGACTCCAAATTATTGTTGTTATTATTATTAATAATAATAATAGTAATAAACAGGCTGGGGGTGCAGTACAGTGGCAGAGCACTTGCAAAATATGTGCAAGGCCTTGAGTTCAGCCCCCAAGTACCACAAAAACAAGTAAACAAACAAAAAACAAAAAACAAAAAAGAAACAAAAGCAAAATTAAACAAAAAAAGGAGGCAGCAAGTAGACCCTAACATTTCGACCACAGAGCAGAGAGGCAGGGAATCTGTATTTCAAGCCTGACACAGCCAAGCTAAGCCTCTCAGTCGTATCTTGTTAGGCCTAATCTGACTTCCCCCATCACACCAGCGCCTACACAAGCTGACTCAGAAATGTGGGCACTGGAAGCTGGAGATTAGGAGCGGTGCTGAATGCCATATTCACCTTCCACAAGCTTAGCAGCTCCAGACGCTTATAAAAGAATTTTCGCCTTTATCTAAAGGCAGAAGGGCTTTTCTAACCCCTAGCTAGTGTTCTGTTATTTTTTTTTCCCTTTTCCACCTAATAAAATCCTCAGCGCAGCGCTCGCCCTGTGTAATCAGAGCTGTGCAGCCAGCTCTTAAAGCGGCTTCCAGGCTGCTCTGCACACGCACAGCAGAGCAAGGGAGGCAACTTCGCGAAGTAAATGATGCCTCCCGCACCAGCTGGCTCCCAGGGGTCATCTCCTGGCTGAGCTCTTCCTGCCCTCCCTGCGCCCCCAGAAACCAAGTCTGGCTTATTTACCATTTTAGAAAGTGAGACCTTTTCAAAGACATGCCCGGGGCCAAACATCCTGCCTCTCCCGTCTCTCTGAAACTAACGACTCTGCTCAGAAAGTTTTGATGGGGCGAGTTCTTCCGACAGCTCAGGGAGTTTGCTGGGAGCCAGGCTGGCGCGGGGCCCACAGATATGGCGGGTCTTCGGGCTGTAGGCTCGGGGAGGCCTGATTCTAAGACGCGGTGAGTCTGGCTGTCTCAAGTAGGAATGCAGGAAAGGGGCTCTGAGCCGGGGCGGTCCAGGTGGTTCACGCT
>VMDO01028919.1:0-23280 GCA_007922755.1 Pedetes capensis
AGAAAAAATCAAAATGCTTTCCACAAACAAATCTCTAGACCCAGTTGGTTTCCTTAATGAATTGTGTCAAAATTTAAGAAAGAAATAACAGTGATTCTACAATTTAAAAATGTATATATAATAAAAATAAATAATAAAAATAAATATAAATTATATACATATATATGTATATATATGAGAGAGAGAAAAAACATTTCCACTTTCATTTTATGAGGCTAGCATAACATTTATTACTAAAATCTGAGAAAAACATTACAAGAAATTATAGCTGGCTATTACTAATGAGCATAGAAGCAAAATTCCTTAATAAAGTGCTAGTAAATAAATACCAGTAATGTATTAAAAATATAATGCATACATTTATGAAATTTATCATTACAACAGAAAAATTTAATGACATGAGTATTTCAATAGATGCAGAAAAACCATTTGACTTCAAATTCATTCATGATTTAAGTTAAAATTATTAGTGTACTATGAAAAAAAGGAAACTTCCTGGCTGGGGTTTATCTCAGTTGGCTTGCTCTGTGCATTCTGAGACCCTGGGTTTGATCCCCAGCACCATAAAAACAGGAGAAGGATCTGGCAACTCAATCCTGAAACAACCCTGAATATAATCAGCCATTAAAAACTCTATGAGTAGAAGAAAAGCATTGACATAGTGCTGGGCATAGCACAGTATTAGGGAGTGTTTCATTCTGTTGTAGGTAGGGTCACTATCAGTCAGACCTGATTCAATGTCACCTAACAACAATAACATGGAAAATATAAAGTTGTAGTGATCCCAGACTTTTCAAGCAGAAATATTTGGTGTGCTTCATTACAATTGAAAGTAAAGTCAGAAAGAGAATACCAATTATCCAGAATAAACTAATTTCAAAATTGGTTTTAAGCTCTAGTCAGAAACAAGGCACAACTGTATATACACACAAAAACATGCACGTGCGCGCGCACACACACACACACACCAGACATAGGTTCACAAATAATTAATGAAGATGAGTATTGGTAACTTTTATTATGATTTTCAAAATGTAACACTGATGGAGACAATGAACCAAGGTTGTCATGTATAGTTGATCAACTTGTATCCTATAAAATTAATGAGGAATCCATTCACAAACACAGTGGGAATGGTATCTACTGGAATTGTAAAATGTAGTGCTCCTTTGTTGAAGCATTTGCCTCAAGCAAACTCATTCAAAGAGTATGAATTACACCTACAAAATTGCTTTCTACCAAACTCATACTATAATATTACATAAAGAAACCAGACTATCACTTAGCAATAAAGTTAATATTTATACATATTTCCAAATTTGTTTTCAGTGTCCTGAAAATCTAGTTTGTACATTCATGCAAGAAACCAAGATAAACACATTTCTTACCATTCTTAAGTAATTTTCTGATACAATATACTTCTACATTGCATTTTATTTCCTTTTTTATCTTCCTTTATTAGTAAATGATGATGGGGTACAGAGTAATATAGCATTGGCTTTTTCCATTATGCACCCTTTACATCACTTCTGGCAACACTTTCATCAACCCACAAGGTTTATGGAGCCTTATGGCTAGTATGTTTTAAAACTCAAATGCATGTCTGGGTTATACTTTCCTATTTTTCCAATGGAGTCATGAAATTGTGCTGTCTACATTGAGATCATCCTCTTCTCCTTCATCCCTCCACATTGAACCTCCTCCTCATCCTACCTTCCATAATTTTTGCTTCCCTCTGTGAGTACCCTCCCTTGTTTTTCTACTCTTTATATTGTCCCTTCTTTGCTAAATTTAATTGTGTACTTTTTATATATCAATTTATGTATAGGATTTTTTATTGCTTTAAGTAAGATTCAGCTCCCACATATGAGTGAGAATATATAGTATTGCTCTTTTTGAGCTTGTGTTCATTCGCTTAAGATGATGTTCTCCAGTTCCATCCATTTTGCAGCAAATGACATCATTTCATTTTTTATTCCTGAGTATTATTCCATTGTGTCTATGTACCATAGTTTTCTATTCTTCTGTTGATGGGCACCTTGATTGGTTCTATATCCTTGCTATTGTGAAAAGTGCTGCATTTGATGCAGGTGTGTCTGTGGTATGATGACTACCCTCCTTTGGGGTATATTCCCAGTAGTGCTATAGCTGTGTCATATGGCAGTTCTATTTTTAGTTTTCTGAGGTACCTCCATATTGATTTCCAAAGTGTTGAACCAATTTACACTCTCACCAATAGTGGGATTGCCAGTATTTGTTATTATTTATTTTGTTAATCTTGGCCATTCTTACTGCAGTTGGATGGAATCTCACAGTTCTGATTTGCATTTCCCTAATGGCTAGCCGTAATGAGCATTTTTTTCATGTGCTTCATAGCCTTACGAACTTCTTCATTTGAGAGCTGTCTATTCAGTTCCTTTGCCCATTGGGTTATTTGTTGTCTTGGGATTTGCCTTCTTGAGTTGTTTGTAAACTCTAGAAATTAGTCCTCTGTCAGATATGTAGGATGAGAAGATTTTCTTCCATCTTCCTTAACTCTGTTGATTGTTTCCTTTGCTGTACAAAAGATTTTTAATTTCATGCAATCCCATTTGTCTATTTAAGGTGCAATTTCGTGAGCAATTGGAGGGTTATTAAAGAAATTTTTTCCTATGCCTATGTGTTGGAGTGTTGGCTTATCTTTGCTTCTAGTAATTTTAAGTTTTCTGGTATTACGTTGAGGTCTCATATCCATTTTGAATTAATTCTCATGCAGATTGACAGGTGTGGGTCTGTTTTCATGCCTCTGCATGTGTAAATCCAAGTTTCCAAGCATCATTTGTTGAAGAGGCTATCTTTTGTTCAATTTGCCTGCTTAGTTCCTTTGTCAATGATCATGTGTCTATAGATGTATTGATGTAACTCTGGGTCCTCAGTTCTGTTCCAGTGGTCTTCAGGCCTATTTTTGTGCCAGTACCAAGCTGGTTTTGCTACTATAGCCCTGTAGTATAGTTTAAAGTCAGGGATTATGATCCTGCCTGTACTAGTTTTGCAGCTTAAGAGTGCTTTGGCTACACATAGTCTTTTATGTTTCCACATGAATTTTGGATCATTTTTTTCTATTTCTGCAAAGTCTGCCATTGAAATTTTAATGGGGATTACATTATGTGTAAATTGCTTTTGGTAGTATAGCCATTCTTACAATATTGATTCTCCCAATCCATGAGCAGTGGAGGTCCTTCTACCTCTAGTATCCTCTGTGATTTCTTTCTTTAATGTTTTGAAGTTTTCCTTGAAGAGATCTCCAGGGTCTTTGGTTAGACTGATTCCTAAGTAGTTTTTAGTGGGCTATCATGAAAGGGGTTATTGCCTTAATTTCCTTACCTTCTTGCTCATAGTTGCTCTAAAGGAAGGCTACTGATTTCAGAGTGTTAATTTTGTATCCTGCCACTTTGCTGAAGGAGTTAATTAGGTCTCAAAGTTTTCTAAAGGAGTTTATGGGGTCCTTTACCTAAAGGATCATGTCATCCACAAATAAGGATAATTTGATCTCTTCTTTGACTAATTGTATCCCTCTGATTTGTTTCTCTTGTCTGATTGCCCTGACTAAGGTGTTGAACACAATATTGAATAAGGTAGGAGAGAGTGGGCTTCCTTGTCTTATTCCTGATCTTAGAGGAAACTGTTTCAATTTTTCTCCATTTAACATGATATTGGCTGTAGGTCTGACATAAATGGTCATTTTGATGTTGAAATATTTTCCTACTATGCCTATCTTCTCCAGGGTTTTTATCATGAAAGTCTGTTGCACATTGTCAAAGGCCTTCTCGGTAATGATAAGGACAATCATGTGGTTTCTATTTGCAAGTCTCTTAATATGTTGAATTACATTGATTGATTTTCATATGTTGAACCAGCCTTACACCTGTGGAATAAATCCCATTTGGTCAAGTTGTATAACTGTTTTTACATGTTGCTGAGTAAATTTGCCAGGATTTTGTTAAGAACGTTTCATCTATATTCATTAGGGAAATTGGTATATAGTTTTCTTTTTTAGATGTGTCCTTGCCTGGTTTAGGTATCAGGGTGATTGTGGTTTCATAGAATGAATTTGGGAGTGCTCCTTCCTTTTCTACTTTTTGAAATCATTTGAGGAGAATAGGTATTAATTCTTCTTTGCAGATTTGGTAGAATTCTGCTGTGACCCCATCAGGGCCTGGGCTCTTCTTTGTTCGGAGGATTTTTTATTACATTCTCTATTTTGGTGTATGTAATGGGTCTGTTTAGATTGTTATGCCATCTAGGCTTACGTTTGGTAAACTGTATGTGTTAATAAATTTATCCATTTCTTCTGTATTTCCATTTTTATGGGAATACAATTTCTCAAAATATTCCCTGATGATTTTCTAGATTTCATTGGTATCAGTGGTTATGATTCCTTCCTTTTCCCTAATTTCTTTTCATTTTTGACCATTTCATTTGTACTTTTGGTGAGACTCCCTAGGGGACCATCTATTTTATTTATCTTTTCAAAGAATCAACTCCTAGTCTCATTATTTCTTTGATTTATCTTTTCAGATTCTAATTGGGATATCTCTGCCTTGATCTTGATAATTTCTGCCTGAGTGCTGCTTTTGGATTGGTTTGTTGTTGGCTTTCTACTGCCTTCAGATGTGTCATTAAGTCATTTATTTGGGCCTTCCCTAACTTATTGTGAAGGCAATCACAGCTATGCATTTCACCCTTAGAACTGCCTTTACTGTATCCCACAAATTTTGGTAGGGTATGCTTTCATCCTTATTTGATTGCTGTTCTAATTTATTTGCCTTTGTAGATGAGTTGGTGCTTCTCCCTTGTTGCTTTCAGAATGGCTTATTTTCACACTAGGTTTAGTATTGAAATTATAATGTCTCATGGGAGGATCTGTTTTGGTCTACTCTGTTTGGGGTTCAGACTGATTCAATTGTATAGGTACCCAGCTTTTGCCTACAATTTGGGAAGTTTTCATCTAATATTTCTTGAAAGAAATTTCCTAATCCTGTCATGCTGTTTTCTGCCCCTTCATGGACCCCCTGAATTCTTAGGTTTCATTTTCTCATTTTGTCAGAAGAAAACTTGAAGATCTTATTGATATTATTTCATCATTCTCTCTATCTTGACTTTTGAGTAATTAATATCCTGTACTTGTTCTTCTTTTATGGTTATCCTATTTTCATCTTCATCTATTCTGGAGACTGCAAATTCTATTAAAATATTTATTTAATTCAACTTTCCTCGCATCTCTAGGAATATGATTTGGTTTCTTTAATTTTCAAATTATTTGGAGAATTTGTCCTCCAAAAACCTCAAGAGAATTGGCACTGGTGTCTTTCAGGTCTCGTTGTTGTTTTTGTTGTTGTTGTGGTGGTTGTGGTTGTTGTTATTAGGTGCCTTTGAGTAGATGTCAGACTCATAAGGACCCTATGTACAACAGGTGAAACAGTATTGTGCTTCTTTGCTATTCATAAAGTTTCAATGGCTGATTGTTTTTTGGGAGTGGGTTGCTGGGTCCGAACACATAGTGTTCCCATTTGGTCTCTGATCCAAGTTCTAATCAGGCCTAACTCTCCTTAGCTTCTGAGATCTGATAGGATCAGATGCCACAGGGGTACAACTGCAGGTGCTTGATGTCTCTTAGCATATTTATAAGGAAGTTTCTGAATTCTGCTTCTGGCATCTCCAGAAATCAGGATTTCCTGATGTTATCTGTTGAGAAGATTTGATTTATAGGAACTTCCCATCCAGCATGTCCTTTAATGTTTTCATGTGTTTTTCTGCTGAGGCTTGCCCACTGTTTGGTCTAGGAGGTAGGTCCCACCTCGTCCATGTGTAAAGTGATTCTCCCTCCAGTGTTCCTTTGAGTTTGGTTCATGATATGTCACTAGTGCTTCTCTCTCACACCTCTCGCCCTATAGTTTACAGCCTCAGTGCCTAATGTCTAGGTTCTGCTGTAAACTCTGTTTTCAGCACTGCCCCCCTCAGTTTCTCTCTGTCCCTTGCATTCCCAGCTGGCAATTGGTCCCAGCCTAAACCATGTTTGGGTTTAGGTTGTCCATTCTGTGACACTATTACTCCATGTCACAAGCCCTACCAGGCCCCAGATGTGCTTTGCTCTGGATGAGTTTTCCTAGGCTCAGGGAACCATGGGCTCCTGTCACTCTTCACTGTGCCCTGGACTCTCTACCCCTCAGTTTCCCTCTCTCCAGTTCACAGTTCCAGTGTGATTGGAGGCCAGGGTGGCACCATCTCTTCTTCTACACTCATAGCCCCTCATTTGACCTCTTCCCTCAAAGAGTCCTGAAGACTTCCAGTTTGACTGCCTTCTGTCTTACCAGCAGCAACCAGTAACTGTTTCAGTGGGCCCTACCATCCTTTCCTCAGGCGAGTGTCTTTGTCAATGCTACAGAGTATCTATTTCCTGCCTCTTGCTGTGAGGAGAAGACATGCTGGGTCATTGTTGAGCCACATCCCTACTGGTGCCTCCATCTATAGTCCCATTTTCATTATTCTCTTGTGTAAAATTTCCTAAGTGGTGATGACAGCTTTATTTTGAAATTTCTCAGTTTTACCACAAGGAAAATGATTTTCCCTATAAGCTCTACCACCGAAGGCTGGTGGGTCTGGGTGGAGGAGTTTCTGCTCAGTGTCCCTCTGGTGGGGGATGGTGGCAGGAAGTCCTCACTGTTCTCTCAGGCTGGACTGGGTTTCAGGGTACACTCAACAACCCGCCCAGTGGGGCACACCACCAGTGCTGCATTGACAGGGAGGCAGTGCACCCCCTGCAGTCCTTCCAAGACTTCTCCCCTCGCAGAGCTTGTGCCCCAACGTCTCATCTGAGAGAGGGCAGCCCAAATGGTGGCAGCAGATGGCAGCAAGCTGGGGCCTAATGCTGCCCTCTCTCATGTGTCCTGATCCCCAGGATCACTCTCTGATCCCACAATGCAGTGGGTGGGATGATATTGTTTCACTCCTAGTAGATCTGAGGCCTGCACTCCCATGTGGGACTTGCACTACACCATTTTCCTACTACAAACTGAGCAGCTAGGACTTCTGGCAGGGAGATGGCAGACCACGCTGCCAGCACTGACCATGCTTTTTATCCCTGGGAACTTACTGATAAATTTCTCTCTGTGAGGATTGTTGCCAGTTTCTTGTCATCAGGGTGTTGGCAGGTTGCCAGGGCTACCCTCCGTGGTGAATCCAAGCTCTAGGCTCCCATATGAAATTTTCCCTGGACTGTATGCTTCTGTGCTCTGAGATTGGGATGGTGAGGGATCAGCAGTGGTACTTTTTCTAGTGCTTCTCTAGTTTGGACTCCCCCTCCAATCTTGTTTTCCCCCAAACTCTCTCCACTATCTGTGCAGGAACTGTTGGCGGATTTTTTGGTGGCCAAGTTCTGTGAAGGTGATACTTTTCTCTTTCTACTGGAAAAAAGGTCCACGTTTCTGATGGCACACTCTCTCTGACCTGCCACACTGATTCCTTCTACCCTTTTCAAATTTTTCTGCAGTCGATGGTAATTACCTAACCTGTACATTTTTTACCCCTGTCCCTTATCTTTTTACTATATCTGTCTATTCAGTATGAGTTCTTAACCATTGCTTAAGCTATCCTAATTCTCCAATTCTCAAGGTGGGTGTTATCTGTCCACCATCTTTGACTCCTCCATATATTGGCTTTTCTTTCCTCAACATGAAGTCTGTCTTGAGCAATATGATTTCAACAACCAATCTAAAGAATTACTGCCAAGGAACAAATATTTGATAATGTACATTTATCCTCTCTTGTTTATATGTATGAACATGATTTGTAGTATCTTCCAGAATATTGTGGATGTTTTTCAGAAAACACAAAAGTATTTTTTTCAAACAACTGTTTCTTATATAGACCCTTCACAAAAGCCAGGGTCAAATCATTAAATTGTAACTAAAGTGAAAATATTTCTTCTAAGTACTCATTCAATAGAGTTCAGGTCTATTACACTCTATAGACCTAAGTAGGTATAGGGATTGTTGTTGTTGTTAGGTGCCATTGAGTTGGTTCTGACTCATAGTGACCCTACATACAACAGATGAAACACTCCTTAATACTGCCATGCCCAGCACTATATCAGTGCTTCTCTGATATTCATATGGTTTTCAATGGCTGAATGTTATTTGAGAGTGGGCTATAATGCCCATGTCCCAAACCTACAGCAACTGGTGTACCCAGGAGGTCTCCAATCAAAGTACTAACCAGGTTGACCCTGCTTACTTTCTGAGATCTAATGGAATTGGATCCCAGGGTGGTATGACTGCAGGCAGGTATAGGGATGGAACCAACAAAGTATAGAAGAATTGATAGTTAATGTAGTGCAGGTAATCTCACTCGAATCATTTGTCTCAGTTGCGCATTTGGCACGACCTGGATAGTAGTCACTTAAGGTCAGGCTCTCAGAAATATGTCTAGAATTCCAATGTCCTAAAGTGATTAAAGTGAAATGCATATGCTATAGATATGGGGTAGGATAAAGCTGAAGCTGACACTATGTTGTATAGCAATTTAGAGATCTGTCTTTTACTCTTGCTAAGGCAGAGAATCATATATCCTGCCTAAGTTCAGAGATAAACTCAAGAACATGTTTGATATGTTAGACACTAATGATAGAAGACCAGACAAGTTGTGGCATGACATCAAAGACATCCTTCATGAGGAAAGAAAAAGGTTATTAAAAAGACAGGAGGAAAAAAAGACCAAATTACATGTTTAAAGAGACTCTGAAAATTGCCCTTAAATGTCCAGCAGCTAAAGAAAAAGGAAAACATGATGAAGTTAAGGAATTAAACAGAAGATTTCAAAGGACAGCTTGAGAAGACAAAATCAAATACTATAATAACGTGCAAAGAGCTGTTTTTCTCAAGCTTAAGGAATCAAAGAAAAAATTCAAGCCTCGTGTGGCAATAGTGAAAGATTCTACAGGGAAAATATTAAATGATGCATAAAATATCAAAAGAAGATGGAAGAAATACGCAGTCATTATACTCACAAGAATTGGAGGAAAAACAATCCATTTTAAGAGGTTGCATATGATCAGGAATCAATGGTACTGTATAATTAAGTAGAAGCTGCCTAGAAGGAATTGGTGAAACACAAGGAACCAGGAATTGATCTAATAACAATAGAGATAGTTCAGCAAACAGATGGAGCACTGGAGATGGTAACCTGTTTATGCCAAGAGATGTGGAAAACGGCTACGTGGTCAATTGACTAGAAGAGATACATATTTGTGTTTACTCCTAAAAAGGTGACACAGCAGAATGTGGAAACTATCGAACAATATCATTAATAGCACATGCAAGCAAAGTTTTGCTAAAGATCATTCAAAAGTGACTGCAGCACTGTATAGACAAGTAACTGCTGGAAGTTCAAACCAGATTCAAAAGAGGGCGTGGAACCAGGGACATAACTGCTGATGTCAGATGGATAGTAGCTGAAAGCAGATGATACCAGAAAGATGTCTATGTTTTATTTGCTATGCAAAGGCATTTGATTCTGTGGATCATAACAAATTATGGATAACACTGAGAAAAATGGGAATACCAGAGCACATAATTGTACTCATGAGGAATCTGTACACGTACCAAGAAATTGTCATTTGAACACAACACGGAAACACTTCATGGTTTAAAGTTGAGAAAGGTGTGCATCAGGCTATATCCTGTTACAATTAATCTTCAGTCTGTACGCTGAGCAAATAATCTGAGAAGCTTGACTTTATGAAGAACAATGCATCATAATTGCCTAAAAGAAGACTCATTAACAACCTGTGTTATGCAGATGATGCAAGTCTGCTTGCTGAAAGTGAAGAAAATTTGAAACATTTACTGATGAAGATTAAAGGACTCAGCATTCAGTATGGATTGCACCTCAACATCAGCAAAACAAAAATCCTTACAACTGGGTCAGTAAGCAACTTCATGATAAATGGAGAAAATATTGAAGTTGTTCATGATTTTGCTTTACTTAGTTGTACAATCCTCACCCATGGAAGCAGCAGTCAAGAAATCAAAAGATGCATTTCATTGGGAAAACCTGTGGTAAAGGGCCTTGTTATAGCATTGAAACATAAATATGCCACATTGAAGATGAAGGTGCACCTGACTCATAGCATGGTATTTTCAGTTGTATCCTATGGTCGTGACAGCTGGACACTGAATAAGGGAGATAGGAGAAGAATTGTTGTTTTTGAATTATGGTGCTGGTGACGAATATTGAATACAACATGGACTGCCAAAAGAACCAACAAATCCATCCTAGAAGAAGGGCAACCAGAGTGTTTTTTGGAAGCAAGGATGTCTAGATGACATCTTATTTATTTTGGATACATAGTCGGGGGGACTGATCCATAGAAAGGACATCATGTTTGGGAGAATGGAAGGTCAAGGAAAAATAAAAGAAAACCTTCAAGTATATGGATTGATACAGTGTCTGTAACAGAGGGCCTAAACATAAATAAGATTGTGTGCCTGGCACAGAACTGGGGAATGATTTGTTCTGTTGTACACAGGGTCACTATGAGTCACCCCTGACTCAATGGCGCCTAAGAACAACAACGAGGCAGAGAATCAGCTCAACTAACAGTGTTTAACAAATTACTCTTAGTAATGAGACATCCACTTGCAAAGAAAATAGGAAGATTTTTTCCAAAGCACAATAAAAAATGAACTTATAATGGACTGGAGACCTACATATAAGAGCTAAAAATATGAAACTTAAAAATTATAGAACCAAATATTTGAAAAATTGGAATAAGTCAAAACATTTAAAATATGACACTAAAATGACACAGGACAAAAGAAAAAACTGATAATTTGGAATGAACTAAATTCATATAGTTGTAAACCAAAATATGTCAACACGTTTAAAAGGCACAGGTGGATAAAGAGAAAATATGTCAAGATCATATATCTTCTAATATAGTTATAGCCAGAATATAAAAAAGTATATAAAGAATTAGTTCATGGAATTATGGAGGTTCGCAAGTCCCAAGATCTGCTAAATGTGTCAGAAAGCTGAAGACCCAAAAGAGATGCTGGTGTAGTTTCAGACTAAGTCCAAAGACCTAAGAACTAAGATAGCAAATGGCATTCCTTCAGTCCAAAGTGTGAGGGTTCAATATATAGGAAATGCCAATGTTTTAGATCAAGTCCAAAGGCAGGAACAAACCAATGAACCAATTTCTAAGACATCAGACAAGAAGAATTATCTTACTTGGGAAACGTTAAGTTTTTTCTATTCAGGTTTTCAATGGATTGGATGAGGCCTATTCACGTTTGGAGGACAACCTGCTTTATTCATCTTACCAGTTCAAATGTTACTCATCCAAAAACGAACATCTTCATAGAAATGACCAAAATAATGCATGACTAAATATCTTTGCTTTTAGTGGCCTAGTCAAGTTGACACATAAAATTATGCACAATAGGGGATAGTTTGATTTCCAGAGGTACTATATCTTAATGTTGAAAATACAAATTTTATAACAATGCAACTATGAGAATTAAACAAATATCATGAGTCATTTCTAAAAATTAAAAAAATACAGCCAGCCGGGCATGGTAGCTTATGCCTGTAATACCAGTCACTCTAGAGGCAGAGACGAGGATTATGAGTTTGAGGCCAGAGGCAGCCTGCATAACTTAGTGAAACCTTGACTCAAGACAAAAAATAAATAGAAAAATGGCTTGGGGTGTGAAGCCCAGTGGAAGAGTGCTTGTAAAGTATGTGTAAGGCCTGGGTTCAACCCTCAAATAACTCAAAAAAAAAAAAGAGAAAGAAAGAAAGAAAGAAAGAAAGAAAGAAAGGAAATATGACTCATCAAATGAACAAAAAGAGAAATAAATACAAACTGACTGCATCTCAAGAAGGAGACACTGTAATTACTTCACAAGGATTATAAATCAACTCCCTTAAATATACTCAGAGAAGTAAAGAATGCCATGGACAAAGATCTAAAGGAAATGATCAAATACAGAATATCAGTGCAAATACAAAAAGTATAAAAAGAGTCCAATATAAATTTTGGAGGTGAATTTACTGAATATATGAAAAAATTGAAGTGAAAAATTCACTAAAAGGATTCAACAATAGATTTTAAGAGGCAAAAAATAGTGAACTTGTATTAGTTTGAAAGAAATTATCCATTGGTGGAGAAGTGAAAGAAAAAATGAATAAAAATCAATAGAACCTAAGAGGGATAAAATCTAGTACATCAACATACCCATAATCAGGCTACTAGAAGCAAAAATGGGAGAAAAAGAGGCAGAAAGGCTATTTGAAGAAACAATGACTAAAAACTTCCCCAATGTCATGAAAGAGGAATGTCCATATCCAACAGTCTGAACAAATACAAACCAGAATAAATTTAAAAATATCCACATGAACAATCACAGTAATTAAAATTCCTAAAGAAAAATGCAAAGAGACATGCTTGAAAGCAGCATAAGCAAAGGGAATTATCATATACAAAAGACCCACAATGAGAAATTAGTGGCCATTTTATCAGAAACTATAAAGGACAGAAGGTAGTGTGATGACATTTAACATGCTAAAAGAAAAAAGTCATGAAACAGTAATTCAACAATTATATAACTGGTAATATTGCCCATAAAAATGAAGTAGAAATTCAGACATTTCCAGATAAACAAAAGTTGATATTACATGCCACTACTAGTGCTGCCATATAAAACATACTAAAGGGAGTCTTAGCAGAAATGAAAGATAATAGTGAGTAACTTCTCATATGAAGAAACTAAGAATCATGACAAAAGTAAATATATAGGTAAACATAAAAGCCACCATGGTGAAGATATCAATAAGATGGTAGAAATGGACTTTCCCTTGCTTGTCCTCTGGCAGAGACACTATTTCTAACAACTATTCACATACAAAAATATCTTCACAAGAGCTAAAGTAATAAGGTGGGACATTATAGCACTTCAGTGTAGGATAAAAAGAAGAAAAGAGGCATTGAAGAGGACCGGAAGGACTCTTGTCCTCCCCCAGGCAGGACAGTAGGAACAGAGATACCCTTCATGTGGGAGTAGAAGACAGAAGAGAGTAGCAGACTTTGTCTCAAACTCCAACAATGAGTCTACCTCTGGAAAATACAGACCTCCATAGTCCCAGTCTCTAGGCCAGCATCCTAGATTGAGCCTGCTGGCCTGCCCCAGCACCAGGTCTAATCCTACAGATTTATCCTCCATGTATGCCCAGCAGACCCATTTTCCAGCCCTTCCCACCAGCAGGCCTACTTCAGTGGCCCCAAGTTATGGGTTAACGCCAGCACTGGGTTGGGCTCCAAAGTCCCAGTCATCAGGTCTGCCCATTGCCAAGCCAGCCCCAATCCAGGACTGCCTCAGACTCTATACCAGATGAGAGCCAGGTCAGCTAACTATTGTAATAGGCTTCATGTCTGCCATAGCACAATGCCAGAACCCCTAGTCTCAGACATCAGGCCAGAACTTGCAGAAACAGTCTCTAGGCCTGCCCCATGTCAGGTTGCTCCCTATGGCCACACCTTCCACCTTGTCCCCACAAGGACACAGGTACCGGGCAATTACATGTGATTTTAGGCTCCAGACCAGCCCCAATAGATCCAGGCTCCATGCCTGCGCCATGATAAGACTGATCTACAAGTTTCAGCCGGAGCCACATTGTCCTAGGCTCCACTGTGCCCCAGGGTATATGCGTATCTCCAGCAAGGTCCAACATACTCTAGTTGATTCTAGTACCAGGCCAGTCACCATGGACCAAGACTACAGGACCATGCCCTGAAAACCCAGATTTCAGGCTCACATCCATGGATTCAAGCTTCAGGTCCATTCCAGTGTCTCACTCAAGTGCCAGGAAGACCTCAGCACCTAGCTATTCCCTACAGACATAGGCTCAAGGACCACATTAGTGCCAGGTCATCTCCTGTGGGGCTAAATTTCAGGTTGTTGTTGAGTGTTCTCAAGTCAGATATGACTCATAGTGACTATGTATGACAGAATTAAACACTACTGAACACCCTGCCATAGACATGATATTTTTACATTTCAACCCAATGTTGCAGTCACTATATTTTGTCTCAGTTTGAGTTGTACCACAACAGAAAAAGGAGGTCCCGGGGGCTTTCCTCCATTCCCACCATTAAATTTCAGGAAAACCCTGTGAGGGTTGCTATAAGTCGGATACCGACTTGATGGCACCTAACAACAAACTAAACCTATTAATAAAAATTCTAGGTCTGATGTCATGGTTCCAGATTCCAGTCCCATCCCCAGGGACCCTCCAGGAGATCCAGCATAGATTGTCAATTATATGGACCCATGCGACATGAATACTCACCTGCTGACCATGCATTAGGACAACCTACCCGAGGGGTCCAACATAAATTCATCCATAAACCACACCAGATAGCCTGCCCAGAATCTGTGGATAGGCTAGCTTATAAATTACCTTTCCTAGACAAAAAGTATTTTCCAAAATCTAATATCTTCTAATGATAAAAAATAATCCAAAGACTAGGAAGAGAGTATTCCCAATATGATAATGATTAACTTATGAAGAACACCCTTAACATTATACTCAATAATGAAAAACTAAAAACTTCCAACTTGACAGCACCTAACAACAACAACAACAAGATCAAGAACAGAACAGAATACTTTCTTTAACCATTTCTATTCAACATTGTACTGGGCAGTTCTAGAGAGAGTTCCATTGGAAAGAAAAGCATTCAAATTAGGAACATGTTACTTTTAATTTCTATTTTCACATAAGTATCCATATTTTAAAAATTAGAGTGAAATGAGAATCTCAAGGAGAATTTCTTACACTCCCAAGTTCATTGAAGCATTATTCACAAAACCTGAGATATGGAAATAAACTAAATGTCCATTGACAGTTGAATTGGTAAAGAAATTGTGATACACACATAAAATAGAATGTCATTCAGCCTTTAGAAAGAATGACATACTGCCACTTGCAACAACATGGAACAACCTGGAGGATATTATTCTTGGTTCACTTTAGTGAAATATTGCGTGATTCCACTCACATGTGTTATTTATAGTAATTCTCATAATAGCAGAATAAAGTGATGATTGTCAGGGTCTGGAGATTTAGGAAATGAGCTGTTCAAAGAATACAGAGTTTCAGGTATGCTAGATGAATAACTGCAAGAGATCTACTATCTAATCTTGTGCTTATAATAACAATATTGTACTGTACAACTAAAAATTTAACAAGGTAGATTTTACATGATTGTTTACCATAGTAAAAATGTAGAGCTTACGAAAATACAAGCAAAGCCATAGGACCAGACCTGCACTCTAAAATAAGTTATATTTTCATATAATAGTAGTTCAAAATCTGAACAGAAAATTAAGAAAATATTTGCATTTATAATAGCATTAAAAAGCAAAAGATGCCCAGGAATAATTGTAACTAAGGAAGTATATGATTTGTATATAAAAACAAAAAAACATTTGTGTAAGAATTTAAATAAGACCTAAATAAATGGAAGAACATACCATATTACCATATTCATGGATTGTAAAAGTTAATATTGGTTAATTCCTAATAACATCCATAATATTTATAGATTGAATGTAATTCCTTTAAAAATGCTAGTGTCATTTTTGCAGAAATAGAAGAGCCAATCCTAAAATTCATACAGAATCTGAAGGGAAACTAAACAGCCAAAACCATCTTGAAAGAGAACAACAAATTTTGAGGATCCACTCTTTCTGATTCCAACTTCCTACAAAGCTCCATAATAAAATATTGTGGTAGTCCCTAAGGATAGACATAAATCAATAGAATAGAATTGATGGTCCAGGAATAAGTTTATACACTTACAGTCAATTGATGTGTTTCAAGAGTGCCAAGATCATTCAATAGAAAAGATAGTCTGTTCAACAAATATTGCTGGACAGGAAGGTGCCCACATGCAAAAGAATGAAGCCTGACTCTTTTATTATACTACTTAAAGGTTAACTAAAAATAGAATAAACATAAATGTAAGAGATATGACTATATAAAACTCTTAAAAGAAAACCTGGGGGTAAGTCAACATGGTCTTGGACTTGGCAATGATTTCCTAGATATGACACCAAAAAGACAAACAACAACAGAAAACATTAAGTGGACCTCATAATTCTAAAATTTTGGACATCAAATGATATTATCAAGAAATTGATAAGACAATACATAGAAGGTTTTTTAATTTTTTTTAAGGTACTGGGGTTTGAACTCAGGGTCTTGCGCTTGCATGCTTTGCAAGTGCTGTAGCACTGAGGTGCACCCTCAGCCCATGTGTTTTTACTTTTTTGAGACAAGGTTTCGCTAAGTTATGCAGACTGCCTATAGTCTTGAACTTGCGATCCTCCTGCCTCTGCTTCCCAAACCACTGGGATTACAGGCATGCACCTGTACTCTCAACAATACATAGAAGATATTTGCACATCATCTATATGATAGGGGTGTACAGTCCAGAATATATAACTTAATATCAAAAAGTCATACAACTCAGCCGGGCGTGGTGGCACATGCTTGTAATCCCAGTGGCAGGAGGATTGCAAGTTCGAGACCAGATGAAGTCTGAATAACTTAGCCTGGCCCTGTCTCAAAAAGGAAAAAAAACAGGCTGGGTGTGCAGCTCAGTGGTCCAGCACTTGTCGAGCATGCAAGTGTGAGGCCCTGGGTTCAACCTCCAGTACCACAAAAATAAATAAATAAATAAATAAATAAATAAATAAATAAATAAATAAATAAATCAGTCATACAACTTGATTAAAAAGCAAGGAAGGAACTTCAGTGGACATTTCTCCAAAGAAGACTTTAAAAATTGCCAATAAGAACCCAACAAGATCATTAAACATTGAGACATAATTGTTGTTGTTGTTGTTAGGTACTGTCTAGTCATGCCAGACTCATAGCAATCCTCATAAGGTTTTCAATGGCTTATTGTTTTTTGAGGATTGCCTCGGGAGTGGGTTGCCATGTCCTTCTCCCATTTTTGTGGTGCTGGGAATCGAACTCAGGACCTCAGAGACTGCAGAGTGGCGCTCTACCAACTGAGCTAAATCCTAGACCAAGGCATAATTGTTGTTGTTGTTAGGTGCCGTCGAGTCGGTATCCGACTCATAGCGACCCTCACAGGGTTTTCAATGGCTGACTGTTTCGGGATTGCCTTGGGAGTGGATTGCCAGGCACTTCTTCCATTTTTGCAGTGCTGGGAATTGAACTCGGGACCTCAAAGACTGCAGCGCAGTGCTCTACCAACTGAGCTAAATCCCAGCCCGAAAGGGAAGGCATAATTAGGCATACAAAATCAAAAGGCACTATTCACTTTCATTGAGATAGCTATAATAATCAAGGGAAAAAAAGAGTTCAAGTGTTGTGAAAATACAGGAAAGTCAATACATTCCTATATTGTTCTCAGGAATGTAAAATGATATAGCCACTGTGGCTATCAGTTTGGTGCTTCTTTAATAAACTGAACATAGGGGATGCGTATGTAGTTCAGTGGCAGAGTACTTTTCTAGAATGTGCAAGGCCATGTGTTCAATTCTCAGAACAATATTTAAAGATGAACATAGAAATACCATACCAGTTTTCAATTCTGTTCATAGGTAAACAGTTGAAAGAACAAGTTTACAAGTGGGTTTTGAACAAAAATTCTGCATGAGCATTCATAGTACTTGCTATTGTTGTTAGGTACCATTGAGTCAGTGTCTGACTCATAATGACCCTGGGTACAACAGACAAAACACTGTTGTCAGGGCTTTTCTGCTACTCATGGGGCTTCAATGGCTGATTGTTTGTTGGGAGTGGATTGCCAGGTCCTCCCAAGCCTACAGCACCTGGTGTTCCCCGGAAGTCTCCCATCCAAGTACTAACCAAGCCAGACCCTGCTTAGCTTCAGAGATCTGACAGGATCAGGCACCACAGTGGTATATCACAGTACTACTATTTATAAAAGCCAAAATAGCATCAGCCCTATAGTTACTAATTAATTAATGGATAGACAAAATACAGTAAGAGTACAACATGGAATACTACTTGGCCATAAAAATGAAATTCTGCAAACCAGGTGTAGTGGCACATGCCTGTAATCCCAGCAATTTGGGAGGGAGAGGTGCAGCCCAGACATTACAATACTTGCAAAGTATTGCAAGTTTCTGGGTTCAACCTCTAAGTACAGTAAAAAGAAGAAAGAAATGTTGCTACTCGTCCCAAAATGGATGAACCTCAAAAATATTATGCTAAGTGAAAGAAGCCAGACACATAAGAAGTTACATATTATATGAGTCCATTTATATGAAACGTCCAGAATAAACAAATTCAAAGGGACAAAAAGTAGATTAGTGGTTACTAGGAGATGTGGGAAAAGGGCAGTAAGTAGTGAGTTCCTAATCTGTACAGGGTTTTCTGATAGAGTGATGAATGTGTTCTGAAACTAGGTAGTAGTGGTTGTTTTACAACATTGTGAATGTACTAAGTGCCACTGAATTCACAGTTTATAAAAGTTACTATTATAAATTACTGTTATATATACTTTACCACAACACAAAAATATGGGCAAAGTATCTGAACAAATATTTTTGCAAAGATGGAATACTAATGGCCAATAAGCACATTAAAAAATGCTCGCCAAGATTAGTCATTGTTGTTGTTGTTAGGTGCCATTGAGTCTGGGCTGACTCATACCAACCTCATGTACAACAGATGAAACACTCCCCAACACTGTGCCATGCCCAGCACTATGTGCTTCTCTGTTATTCATAGGGTTTTCAATGGTGGGTTGTTTAGGTACTGGGCTGCCAGATCCTTTTCCCAAGCCTGGTGTCCCCAGGTGGTCTACCATCCAAGTGCAAACCAGGCCCAATCCTGCTTAGCTTAGGGAAATGTAAATCGAAACCATGAGATATCACTTTACACATACCAGCATAGCAATAATCAAAAAGACCTTCATATGCAGCTGGTGGGAATGTAAAATGTTTCAGTCACTTTAAAAAGAATTTGGCAGTTCCTCAAAAATTTAAACATAGAGTTACCATATGATCTAAATATTTCCACTTTAAAATCAAAGGAATTTAAAACATCTAGCCACACAAAAATATGTAAATAGTTATTCACAGCCACAACATTCATAATTGTAAAAAAATCCATCAACTGATAATTGGCTAAACAAAATGACATAAATCCATGCAACTGAATGTTATTCAGAAATAGAAATGAATGAAGAAGAACGAAGTTTTGATACATGCTATACCATGTCTGAATCTTCCAAAAATTGTGTATGTAAAAAAAGTCATATGCCAGAGGCAATATTTTGTATGACGCTCTTTATATGACATGTTCAGAATAGACAAATCCATAGAAAAAGAAAGTAGATTATTTCTAGGGACTAGGAGGCTGGGCAGGGGGATTAACAGTAACTACTGTGTATTGGATTTCTTTTTAGGATGAAGAAAATATTCTGAATTTAGATAGCGATGACAATAGACAATCTTATGGATCTACTAAAAATCCAGCAAGCTGGATACTTTAAAAGAGTGATGTAAATTATGCATCAATGAAGTTACTATTAAAATTTTATTTGAACATCTGATAAAAGTGACTTTATAAAGGCCAAACCTCTTAAATATGATGATTTGCAATGTGCAGATCTGAACATTATTCCTTAATGGTTATAGAGACTACTTGCTATAAAGTAGGCAGTATCTTCTGCACATTTTAAAAATTTAATCCTTACAAAAGATGTGAAGCTCCTTCTGACAAAGAAACTTAAAGTCTATCTATTGAATTAGTTTCTCTGAGTCACAAAGGAAAGTGGCAGCACTTCAATTAGAACCTATAGTAAATAAAGTCTTTTAGTATGCAACTCTGCCTTAATTTATTCAATGAATGTACCTACTCTTAGAACATCCTGGTAAACTGCTGCCAGTACTTTTCTCATTCCTAAATTCTAAATCAATTATCTGCACTTATTGGATTCAATATGTGATAAGATGTGGAGGGACAATGGTAGCAGTTAATCCTGCACTGTGTCACCCAGATATCCCTTCATGACCTGAGGAGTTATTACTCCAAACTTCCAGGATACTGCCTGCTAACAACTTTTAGCTTTTAGTCCTTTCTAGGAACTGATTTCTAATGAAGAGAGCCACTATGCCTAGAATCACATCTTCCTGTGGCAGCCTATATCTAATGTCTAAGATCAGGTGTTCCTTCCCCTGACTTTGGACAAATCTTAAAGGCCAGCTCAGTTTAGGATTCTCCCATGTGATAATTGAAGCCACCTTGTATTGTTGCTTCAACACAACTTCTTTCTCTACCCAATTTTATTCTTTTCCACTCTCTTCCCCATAAGTGTGGATCCCAATTCTAAATGTTAATCTTTACCTCTGTGTCTGCTTTCCCTAGAATGCAACCTGCAGAAATAGGGATGCTAAAAGTAATCTTCACAATGTGGGGTATAAATAGTAATTCACCCTTTGGATAAGCTGTCCTTTTGATCTGGGGAGACACAACTGAGTTCCTCCTTTTATTCACATGGAAATAAGTTTCATATCTAATACTTATAGAAACTAAAGAAATAGTTAACCTTAATAAGGGCTTTGAGATGCAATGCTCTTGGTAGGTGAAGCAAAACCCATACCACAAATGTCTACTTTTATTTACAGATTTTCCTAGGACTTAAAAATCTCCTAAGAGAAGAATTGGGAAATCCCCAACCCTTTTCCACAGAATGCCGAAATTAGTAAATCGTGCTTAAGGGACTGAAATTACTTCAGGCAAGAAAACTTGGTAGAAAATAACTGGAGCCTAGAAGACAGGATGCATTAAGTGATGCCCCAAACTCAATAGAGGCACTCAAATCACTGGAAGGGAAGGTCTGGTTCTGGATAGAGTACATGACCCTTTGTTAGCTTCACTCCCGGCATCACTATGCTGGTACCATAGACACTGCATCATAAGGCTATATGTAATCTTTGAAAAAATATGATTTGAAACTTCCTCTAACAGAGAGTAAGCAATTTACCATTTGTTTGTTTGTGAGGCAGGGTCTTATTTCCCAGTGCAGCCCAGCCTGGCCTAGGAACTCACTCTGTAGAACAGGCTAGCCTCAAATTCATTTTGATCCTCAAGTTCTGGGATTACAGGTGAGCATCAACATGCCTGGCTCAGAGTGAGCTACTTGGAAGATGAGCTATCTCTGACAAAGCCTGATGGGAATAGAAGGTTTTCTTTCTTATAATTTAAAGAGAGTAAAAACAAATAGGGCATTTGGATTTCATAGATTTTGAGGTGATGCTATTTCTATTTAACAGTGAACAAGGACTTTATTTTTATTTTTCTATGGTTTCTCAGACTTTAGAGCATCTTCATGATATACAAATAGAAGTAAGGCAACACTCATGACAGTGTGACTAGCAAAGTGCACTGTAGAGACATTAACATTTGTGGATATTGACCTCCTAGGATTCTAAAAGATGGAGAAGGTTGAGAAAAACAGTTGACAGAATAAAGCAATTTAAACCTCGATGGCCAGTGCATATATATTTACAATCATTACATCTTCTCAATGGACTGTTACCTTTATTAATATGTAGAGACCTTCTTTACAGCGTCCAAAAAATTCAGATTAAAGTCTACTTTGTCCAATATGAATAATGTTGTTGTTGCTGTTATTAGGTGCCACAGTGTCATGTCAGACTCATAGAGACCCTTACAGGGTTCTCAGTGGTTGATTCTTTCAGGATTTCTTTGAGAGTGGATTGCCACATCCTTCTCCTGTTTGTGTGATGCTGAGGGTCGAACCTGGGTCCTCAGAGAGTGCAGAGCAGCACTCTACCAACTGATCTAAACCCCAGGCCAATATGAGTATAGCTACTCCCAATTGTTGTCAGCTTCCACTGGCTTGGTATGTCATTTTTCAACCTTTCACTTTCAGCCTGTATGTTTCTTTGCCAGTGAGGTGTGTTTCTTGTAGACAACAAATATTTGGATCTTGTTTTTAATTCAATAAACTGGTCTGTGCATTTTAATTGGAGATTTAAGGTCATTTATATTTAAGAATATTACTGAGAGGAATTTGCTGTTTCCTGTAATTTTATTGATTTTATTCCTGGCTGGTTCAAATACTGTTTTTTTTTCTTTTCTTTCTCCATTTTTCATTTTAGGGGTTTCATGGTTTGCTGAATTGGACATGTTTGATTCTTTCCTAGTTCTCTTTTGTTCACCTATTCTTGTGAAATTTATTCTTTCTTGTACTCTCACATCTGTGAATCTCTTTCTTCCCCTTCTGTGTCTAGAATTCTTTTAAGTATCATCTGCAATGTACCTTATTGCTCATTAATTGCTGCACTTTGTGGTTATCTTAGAAGGTCTTTATTTCTGCATTAATTTTAAAAGATAAGTTTGCTGAACACACTAATCTTGGTTGGCAGTTATTTATGTTCAGGGCTTAAAATATATCATTCCATGTTTTCCTAGCTTTCAGCAAGCATTTCTACAGATAAGCCTGATTTATTTTGATGAGTTTGTCTTTGAAAATGAATTGGTGATTTTTGTTCAGATTTGAATATTGTTTTTTGTTCTTTAGTCTTAGTACTTTAATATTATGTGGGGAAATTCTTTTGTGGTCATGTGTATTTATAGGTCTAAATACCTCCAGTACTTGAAAGTCCATATCTTTCCCCAGGTTATTTTCCCTAGAGATTTTCTATTATAATTTAATTGAATTGGTTTTGTATGCCTTTAGTTTGTATCTCAGTGCTATATTCTACTCTGTATTCTACCGCAGGCACTCTTTTATTTGATCACTTTGTTTATTTGATTACCGTCTTTTTTAAAGTTGTGGTCATGCTTGTTTATCTATTTTTTCTTTACCATTGACTGCAATATTTGCTTGGTCCTTCAATCTCCGGTATTCTTTCCTCTGCTTGATCTAGTCTATTAGTGAAGGTTTCCACTGTTTCTATTTAACTTATTGATTTTTCATTTCCAACATTTCTCTGTGTTTTTCACAACCTCAATGTTCTTGATGAATTTTTCATCTAAACTGCTTGCTTGCTCAATTACTGAATTGACTTCCTTACTTCAATCCTTTGCCTGTTTGAATCCTCTTTTACATCATCGATCATTTTAAAAACTAGACTTTTGAATTCTTTGGTATTTCAACCACTTCAGTATCTTCGGATTCAGTTATTGTGGAGTCATGATCTT
>VMDO01028920.1:0-23280 GCA_007922755.1 Pedetes capensis
TTCTTCTTCTTCTTCTCCTTCTCCTTCCTCTCTCTCTCTCTCTCTCTCTCTCCTTCTTGGGCTCCTGCCATAGGCCACGGGCTGGCCTAGGGCTTGTGGTCACACTGTCTTAGCCTCCCAAGTCCTGGGGTTTTGGAAGTGACCTACCACACCATCTAGATTTTAATACTTAATTTTTATTCTTCTGTTTTCCTTCTCTTTTTTTCTCCTGTTTGGGAGCTAGTTTAGTCATTAGCAGGCAATATGAAGGAAGAGGGAATTGAATGTGACTCCCGCCATTCTGCTAAGATGAGGAAGCCACATGTGTCCCTGGAGACAATGGAAGAACACTTTGTAATGGGCCCCACACCCTATGCCAGGATTGATGGCTGCCTGGATGTGAACAAAAGTAGACTATTCTGGGACTTCTACCTATGGACCCTGCTTCTGAAAATATCCAAAAAGGCCAATAAGTCTTTTTACAAAACAAAGACACCAGGTATAGGGACCTATTCCCTTCCCTTAAGGCTCAAAATTCACTATAAAAACACATTTGACCTTAGACCCAGGGAGTAATCCTTTACTACTGCCTGCCTTTATGCCTTTATAACCTGCCTATATTATCTATATTTAAGGCCTGCAAACTTAGCCCTGTGGCATCCAATCCCATCAGATCTCGGAAGCTAAACAGGGTCTGGCCTGGTTAGTACTTGGATGGGAGACCGCCTGGGAACACCAGATACTATAGGCTTGGAAGAAGGACCCAGTAACGCACTTCCAAAAGTCAATTGCCATTGAAAACCCTATGAACAGCAGAGAAGCACTGACAATAGTGTTTCACCTGTTGTATGTCGGTCACTATGAGTTGAATACTGAGTGGACAGCACCTAACAACAATATTCTCTATCTTTAATAAACTTATTCTATATACTATAATTCTATGTCTCATATAAATTCTTTTATATGGAAAATATAGATGAACTGAGGTATCTGCTGCTGGGGAATGGAATTGTTGCTGCTAGGGAAGGACCTGCCTGCCTCCAGGCTCTTGGACCTGCACTCTGGGACCTGTGCTGCCTTCTCCAGACCTGCTACCTGTGTTTCCCTGCTAACACTTCCTCCCTTCATTTTTTTAATTCTGTTTTTGTCTTTAATCAAATGAGTTTTCTATCTCCTTTTTTCTTTTTCATCTTCCCCCATCTACATTTCTTTATTTTCATTGTTTCCAAATGTCTGTTTGTTGGTTTCTTCTCTTTTTCACTGTACCTTTAGTTGGATCTGCTCTATTTCTTCATTTCTTATTTTTCATTCTCCCCTTCTATGTACTTTTCTCTTTTTCTCCATTTTCTAATACTATTCACTAATATTCATCCTCTTATTTTCTTTCTATTCCTGCTGAGATTGGAGTTTTTACTCAGGTGCTGGGTACTGGGCTTCTGGGTCCACTGACCCAGGAATAAATGCACAGGTAGTCAAAGCAAGCAAGAAGTTTTTATTGAGAGGATAAACAAAGCCTTTGTATGGGTGGAAGGGTCTCAACTGAGTGGCTGAGGTGGGACTATTGTCTAGGGGGGTTTATGGTCCCTTTCTTTGGGGTGAAATTTTTGAGCTAGCTTCAGTAGATTGGTGTTCAGTTAGGGGTACCTCTGTGTTGGCTGAATAGAGTTAAACAGCAAAGGGTGGTAGTTCCTCTTGTTTATACCTAGAGATTGGTTAGTTAGCTGACTGCTGGTGAGGTCATGGGTCTTGTTTTTCTTAGAAGAATGGGAATTGATCACCACTTGATTCCACTGAAAAATGGGACTTAGTACAATGAAACTCATGAAACTCAATAGTCTACTTTTGTTCACATCCAGGCAGCCATCAATCCTGGCATAGGGCGTCTAACTGAAACTTAGGTGACCTAATTGATTGCTTGGTAACTGCCTTGCCTCAGTGGTTTCCTGTTTCCAAGCCCTATTTCCCTGAACCTGCCTAAAATTTACTAACTCCTATCATTACCTTGTTAAATAATATCTACTTATTATACACAGTATTATCTTTGCTATTTTATACCCCTAAAGTTATTGGAGTTGTGGTGGTGATTGATTATAATTAGTTATTAATGTATTTTCACTGTGAATTTGTCTATCAACTATGGATGTTTCTACAGTTAGTTTCTTTCCTCTCAGTGGTGCTTGGGATTGAGTCAAGTTTCTTGACTATATTAAGTGTTTGTCTTCAGAACTACACCCAAAGTCCAGTGGTTATAAACTGTACCTCAACCCTACCAAACAAAATATCACTTGAACATTGCAAATACTTCAATTGAAAGAACATGAGATTAAAACCTCCAACCAATGATGTGACTCCATGAAAGTAAGTCAGGAAAGTAATTCCATTCAAAATAGCTTTTAAAAATTAAATATCTAGGCATAAATTTAACCAAAGATGTTAAAGGCTTTACAATAAAATCTATAAAGCATGGAAGAAAGTTAGAAAACACTGGAAGATAGAAATACCTGACATGTTCATGGGTTGGCAGAATAAATATTGTGAAAATGACTATATTATCAAAAATGATATATAACTTCAATGCAATGCCCAACAAAATTCCAATGATGTTTTTCATAGAAGTAGAAGAAAGTAATCCCAAAATTCATATGGAAGTACCAGAGACCCCAACTATCCTATACAATTTTGATCAAAACTTGCAAAATGAGACACATCGTTATACTTGACTTCAAACTCTACTATAGAACCACAGTAACAAAAAAGCATGGTATTGGCACAGAAATAGCCACATGAGATAATGGAAGATAATAAAATATCAAAAAATAAGTCCAGGTATCTACAGGCAACTGACCCTGGAGAAAAGGACCCAAAACATACATTGGAAAAAAATAGCATCTTTAACAAGTGCTGTTGGGAGAACTCGGTATCTGGACATAAAAGCTGAAACTAGGTCCTTAACTCTCATTCTATACAAAAATCAACTCAGAATGGATGAAAGGCCTTAATGTAAGACCTGAAATTTGAATGTACTAGAGGAAAACATATGGAAAAACACTGCAAGGTAGGCATAGTCAATAACTTTCTAAATAGAACTCTAATAGCTCAGGAAATAAGAAAAAGAATTGACAAATTGGACTGCATTAAGTTAAAAACTTCTCCACAAAAAATTAAAAATCAATAGAATGAAGAGATATCTTACAGAATGGATCACAGAATGTCAAACATTTTTATCCAAATGTTTGATCAAACAGGAGATTAATGTACAGAATATATAAAGAACTCAAAAAATTAAATAAGAAAAGAGCAAATAGTCTTATCAACAATTAGACAATGGAAAACAACAGGTACTTTTTGAGTGAAGAAGAACAAATGGTCAATAAAGACATGAAAAATGTTCAATATCTATATAAGGAAAATGCAAGTTCGAACTAAATTGCAATCCATCTCAGTCAGAATGGCCATCATCAAGAAAACTAACTACAAGTGCTGATGAAGATGTGTAAGAAAAGGAAAGTCTTATACACTTGGTGAGAATGTAAATTAGTCCATCTACTATGGAAACCAGTATGGTGGTTCCTCAAAACATTAGAAATAGAACTTCAATATGATCCAACAATACAATTCCTAAATATATACCACAAAGAATCAAAGTTAGCTAACTATAGAGATACCTGCATACTCATATATATCATGATAGTATTCAAAATAGCCAAATTATTGAATCAGTGTAGGTTCCTATAAAAAGATAAATTGTTGTTGGTGGTGGTGGTGTTAGATGCTGTCGAGTCGGTATCTGACTCATAGCAACCCTCATAGGGTTTTCAATGGCTGACTGTTTCGGGATTGCCTTGGGAATGGATTGCCAGGTCCTTCTCCCATTTTTGCGGTGCTGGGAATCAAACTCAGGACCTTAGAGACTGCAGCACAGTGCTCTACCAACTGAGTTAAATCCCAGCCCATAAACAGATGAGTGGATAAAAAAAATAGCTCATGTACTCAATGTAGTTTTACTCAGATGAAGAAAAATTAAATAATGTCATTTGCAGGAAAATGGATGGAATGGAGAGCATTATGTTAAGTGAAGTAAGTCTGTAACACAAAGACAAGAATCACATGTTTTTTCTGAGTTTTCAGTGTTAGGAATAAAAAAAGGGCATGAAACTAAAAGGGGACTATTTGGGATATGGAAGGAGAACGAGAGAAAGATAAAGAGAGAAGGAGGATAAGAAAGATTAATAGAGAGAATGACTATGCACAAAATACATAATGTGCAAAATGTCATAATGAAACCCTTAATGTTGTACAATTTATATGTTGTGGTTGCTGTTGCATGCCCTTGAGTTAGGTCCAACTCATAATGACTCTATGTAAAAAAGAGTGAAACACTATCCAACACTGTGCGTTTTTAATGTTTGGGGTCAATGTTGTAGGCACTATGTTTCTTTTCATCTTGAGTCATGCAGCATCAGCAACTGGAGGTCCCAAGAGCTTTACTCCATTACCATCATTAAGGTTTACTCTAATTTGAGGAGGCAACTCTTCCCCAGTCATTTTTTGAATTTCTTCCAGCCTGGGGTGGGGGTGTCATTTTCTGACCTATATTTGAAAGTCCTTCTCTGGTATCCATGGGGTTTTCAGTGGTTAATTATTTTAGGTAGGTGAGGGCTACTAGGTCCTTCTCCCTAGTCTGTGTTAGTCTAGAAGCTCAGCAGAAATCTGTCCACCATGGGTGGCCCTGCTGTTATCTGAAATACTGGTAGCATAACTTTCAGCATTATAGCAATATACAATTCCCCACAGCATGACAAGCTGACAGATATATGGGGGAGATTTTGTTGGAATAATGCTTTTACCTTGAAAAACATGACCTATAGTGGTTACTATTCTACATTTTCAACATTTTTGTCTAAGGCATAAATACTTGAAAATCAAGGTTTTCCTGTAATTCACATGTCAACTACTAGCTGGAAGCCAAGATCTGGCATGATCAGCAATGGCTGATTCCTTCTCTTTTGTCTTTCAGATCAAATTGTTGTTGTTTTTAGTGCCATCAAATCATGTCCAACCAGTAGTGACCCTCATAGTGTTTTCTTTCTTTCTTTCTTTCTTTCTTTCTTTCTTTCTTTCTTTTTTTTTTTTTTTTTTTTTTTTTTTTTTTTTTTTTTTTTTTTTTTTTTTTTTTTTTTTTTTTTTTTTGGTACTGATGGTTGAACCCAGGGCCTCGCAATTACATGTTTTGCAAGTGCTGTACCATTGAGCTAACCCCCAGCCCTTTTTTTTTTTTTTTTTACTTTTTGAGATAGGGTCTCACCAAATTACACAGACTGCCTCTGGTCTCAAACTTGTGTTCCTCCTGCCTCTGCTTCCCAAGTTGCTGGGATTACAGGCATGCACCACTGCACCTGGCACCCTCATAGTGTTTTCAATGGTGGATTGTTTTGGGAGTGGATTGCCAGGTCCTTCTCCCTAGCCTGTAGCACCTGGTATTCCCAGGCAGTCTCCCATCCAAGGACTAGGACCTTGGTTTGTCAGAGTTCTACAATTTTTACTTAGGACTTTTCCTAAGAGGGAAAATAATACATCTCTCTATCTACTGAGAATGGCAATAAAAGGGACCTGAACACCCACTTTTAGAATTAATTTCTCATTTGCATGCTCTTCTGAATAAAAAGTATAGATAATATAAGTCATTCTGTTTTCCAGATGCCTTTTGTTACTGCCTTTTAATGCAAATAGAAGGAATAGTATATTTTGCAAAACATTCTGAAAGGTGGAAATGGAAACTGATGGGACACTTCTAGTCAGTTCCGGTGGCTGTCAGCTGACTATCACTTTTATAAACACCTAAAAAAACAAGATTAAAATATAGTTCTGAAAAAACTGTAGTTAAGTGACATATTATTTAGTTTTAATGGTGGAAAATAATGTAAACTCTATTGCATTTTCAATGAAATATCTTTTAAGGAATATAGCTAATAGTAGGCTTGGGAGAAGGACCCAGAAACCCACTCCCAAATGTCAATCTGCCATTGAAAACCCTATGAATACCAGAGAAGCACTGACAATAGTGTTTCACCTGTTATACATAGGGTCACTATGAATGGGACACTGACTTGATGGTACCTAACAAAAACAACAACTGATTGGTGGTCTGGAACTGAGAAATTGGATATAAAGCAAGGCAACCTAGAATGACAGTTCCAGGAACTTGGATGTGGTTTGCCCATTTAATAAGCCAATTTCTTAGCCAAGAATATTGCTTCTTATGACAAACCATCCATTCTTAATTTTAATGAAATGGCATTTGTTATTTGTTTTATTGATTTTGGCCATTCTTACTGGAGTAAGGTGGAATCTCAGAGTTGTTTTGATTTGCATTTCCCTAATGGCTAGGGATATTGAACATTTTTTCATGTGCTTCATGACCTTACAAACTTCTTCATTTGAGAACTGTCTGTTACTTGTGTATGGAATTATTTGATGTCTTGGGAATTATTTTCTTGAGTTCTTTATAAATTCTGGAAATTAGTCTTCTGTCTGAGGTATAGGATGTGAAGATTTTCTCCCATTTAGTGGGGACTTCCTTGACTCTGTTGATTGTTTCCTTTGCTGTATAGAAGCTTTTCAGTTTCAGGTAATCCCATTTATCTATTCTTGTTGCAATTTCCTGAGCAATTGGAGTCTTATTAAAGAGATGCTTTCCTATGTCTATATGGTGGAGCATATTGTCTATATAAGATCAATAAAATAAATAACATCAAATGCTGGTAAGTTTGTGGAGAAAAGGGAACCCTCTCATACTGTTAGTGGGGCTGTAAGTTGGTTCAACCACTTTGGAAATTGATATCCAGATACCTCAGAAAACTAAAAATAGAACTGCCATATGGCCCAGTTATACTACTACTGGGAATATACTCAAAGGGAGATGAATCATCATACCACAAAGACACCTGCATCTCCATATTCAATGGAACACTTTTCATAATAGCAAGGATATGAAATCAACCAGAGTGCCCTTCAACAGAAGAATGGATAAAAGAAATTTTGGTACATATGCACAATGGTATACTACTCAGCAATATAAAAAAATGAAATAATGTCATTTGCGGCAAAATGGATGGCATTGGAGAACATCATCTTAAGTGAACCAACACGAGTCCCAAAAGAGAAATACTATATGTTCTCACTCATATGTGGGAGCTGAATTAAACTTAAAGGAAGAAAAAATCCTATACATAAATTGAAACATAATTAAAAATTAAACTTAGAACAGAAGGGTCAATTTAAGGTGTGGAAAGAAGGAAGGAGGGATCTAGCAAAGGGAAGCGATCATTGGAGAAGATGGGAAGGGGAAGGGGGTCGACAAGGAGACATGAAGGGGGAGAAGTCAATCTCAATGTAAACAGCACAACTTTATGTGTATGGTGAATAAAAAAGGGGGAAGATAGAAAAAACCCTACAAGAATAGCTAAATTAAAATAATGATTAATAATAATAATAAAACCAAAGGCTGGCAATAATGCAAATGGATTGGTCATTCATTTAATACTGCTGAGAATGTAAAAAGGTAGATCACTATAGAAAAAAGCTTAAACTTAAATCAAAATTGGGAAACATGTATAGAGATAAATATCCTCACAAAAAGACATGCAAGTAAAAGGAGACCATTGGTGGGGGGGATAGAAGGGGAGGGTCACGAGAGAGTAAGAGGAAAGTTATGTGAGCAATGTACAATGAAATGCATAAATGGAAATGTCAGAATGAAACCCATGTCATAATGAAACCCATTAAGTTGTACATTAAATATTTCCAATAAAAAAAGAAAAAGAAAATGACATTTGAATAAAATAAATTTTTATGGATTAGCTGTCATGTAAATGCTTGCTTATCATTTTATTCTGTCTTAATATGGATAATATTTTTCTGTCAAAACTAAAGCTATTACTTCAAATTTAAAAACATATATTTCATTTTTAGTATGTCACTACAATGTCACAGCAACATTATGAATCTATGCTGAATCAAAATTGTTATTTTTTAAACAAAATTGTTTAACTAGAACAACAATTAACTTGCTTTTTGCATTTCCAATTTAAGGCTACAATATATAGTCATCCAAACAGAATTCCCTATGACTCAGTGGATCTGCCTTACCTCCTCCCAAATGTACCATACAAGTTGAGTACTATGTTATGAAAAAGAGTTACTAAATAATAATATTTTTGTTGTTGTAGAATATTGAACAATAAAATATACTTTCACAACTCTAAACTTAATATTAAAGAAATCACAGTAATTTCAAAGTTAACTATTAAATAAATTTTAGTGATTAAAAAACAATAACTCTATACTATTTTCAGTTGTTGCTGTTAGGTGTCACTGAGTCAGATCCAACTCACCATGACTCTATATACAATACAATGAAACCTTCTCCAACACTGCCATACCTGGCACTGTTGTTAGTGCTTTTCTGCTATTCATAGGGTTTTCAATGGCAGATAGTGTTGGGCCTCCTTGGGGGATGGGGGACATGAATAACTGAAGAGAGTGCAGCACAGAGGCTTTCAAGGACACACTCTGAGGACAGCTTCAGAGAGTCAAATCCATTTTCTTAAGGAGAGGCGCAGCTTATATATAGCAATCCATATAAAGCGAAAGTAAAAATGTATTGCATCAGAATTGTACTATGTAGTAATGGCCAATCAGTGTGCTTGTTGAATTAGATCACCCAATAAAGCTTGAACATGTCTCAGGTAAGTCCAGGCTTGCCCTAGGCAAGCCTGCAAAAAGAGGAAGCAGGCATGAGAGTACATGCAGACAAACAAGGTTGGCAATGTAGACCATCCCATCACATGGGCCTGTATGACTGGGTGTGCCTCAGGTTACAGACAAGTAGGCTTAGTGTGCTAAACCTGAGAGGCCCGTACATGTGCAAGATATGCCTCAGCCAAGCTCTTGTCCTTCCCCACAAGATAGTTTCAGGAGTGGATTGCCAGGTCCTTCTCTCGAGCCTGCAGCACCTGGTATTCCCAGATGGTCTTCCATCCAAGGACTAACCAGGGCAACCCTGCTTAGCTTCTGAGATCGTTCAGGATCAGATGCCAGGGTGCTATGGCTACAGACATTTTGAGGTGTAGACTTCTTAAACTATATATTTGATATGTACTTGTTAGGGCTCAAATTAAATGGATTTCAGAGAAATAGAGAATATTCCTGAAATATTCCCCTCTGCTTCTGTATTAGCTCTGTTCATGGCAAAAAACAAAACAAAACAAAACAAAACAAAAAAATCTCTTTTTGAGAGGCCTTGAATAGAAAAGAAACCTTAAGCAAACTCTTCTCTACTCTATTATATTGTCTCTCCTCACTCTAAGAAATATTTCATTTATTCTGGCAGGCAACTCTAGGCATGCAGATAGGTTGGGAGGTAGGATATTGACATGGGCTAATTGGAGAAGTGATGTGGCAATATATCCCTATCTAGAATATTTTCCTCACCAATAAACCATACTACTAATAATTTTACTGACAGTATTACACTGCATTCATGGTCATATTAGAATTAGAGATTCAGAGAGCATTTTTTCTAAAGGTTTTATAGTTTAAATGTGTCCCCCAAAGGCCCATGTGTAAAAACTTGGACACTAACCTATGGCAATGTTTGGGAGGTGGTGGAATCTTTATGAAGTGAGGCCTTGTAGACAGAAACTAGGTCATTAGGGGCATGCCCTTTAAGGGGATTTGAGACCCTTTCCTTCCACTCCTTTCTGCTTTCTGGCCATTATGAAGTGACCACATTTGCTCCACCACATGCTCCCTCCTCTGATGTTTTTCCTTACTACTGTCCCAAAAGCAATGTAGTTAACCAATGATGGACTGAAAATTCTAAACTATGAGCTTAAACAAACTTTTCCTCTTTTTAAGTTGATTAATATCAGGCAATACTCACAGTGAGCCCTGTGGCATCCGATCCTGTCAGATTTCAGAAGCTAAACAGGGTTGGGCCTGGTTAGTACTTGGATGGGAGACTGCCTGGGAACACCAGATGCTGCAGGCTAGGGAGACCTGGCAGCACACTCCAAATAAACAATCAGCCATTGAAAACCCTATGAATTACAGAGAAGCACTAACAATACTGCTTCACTTGTTGTATGTAGGATTGCTATGAGTTAGATACCTACTTCATGGCACCTAACAACAACAACATATATGTATTTCTCATTTTCTTTTCTCTGAGGGAGTTGAATGGTTCAGGGGTTTGCCTTTGTAATGTGCACTCCTGTGTGTATCTGATTGATTTTCCATTTTTATTTTTAACTACATATATAAATATATCTATATCTATAGATAGATAGATAGATAGATAGATAGATAGATAGATAGATAGATAGATTTGTTTTCCTCTTTTTTACTTTCTCTCTCTTTTTCTTCTCTCTCATCTCTGAGTTGGCTGAGCAGTTCTGGGGTTTTGATTATTAACTAGTACCTATTGATTTATTGCCTGCAGCCATAGCCTTGTGGCATCTGATCCTGTCAGATCTCAGAAGCTAAGCAGGGTCAGACCTGGTTAGTACTTGGATGGGAGACTACCTAGGAACCTAGGAACACCAGGTGCTATAGGCTTGGGAGACAAGCCTGTCAATCCACTCACCAAAAAATTCAATCCACCATTGAAAACCCTATGAACAGCAGAGAAGCACTGACAATGCACTGACAATGGTGTTTCCCCTGTTGTAGGTAGGGTCACTATGAGTCTGATATCAACTCGATGGAACCTAACAACAACAACAACAACAACAACAACAATTGGTTTATTTGTCAAAATCAGATATATACTTCTAACATCCTTACATTGGGTAGATCTTGCACCCAAATCAAACAATGGACAAGCCTCAGCAGAAAAACACATGAAATATAAAAGGGCAGGTTAGATGAGAAGCCCCAATAGACCAAATCCCTTCATTGGACAATCTCAAAGTAACCAAAGTCTTAGAAATATGAGAAAAAGAATTTAAAATTGTACTGATAAATATGTTTAATGGCCTCAAGGACATCATGATGAGAGCAATTGAAACTCTGGACAGAAAAGAAGTCACCTTGGAAGAAAAATTCAGCAAATAAATTGATATTCTGAAGAAGAATCAAACAGAAATGATAGAATTACAAAGCAAAGTCAATCAACTACTATAGTAGAATCTACATTATGCAGACTAGACAAAGCCAAAAACAAGATATCTGATACTGAAGAAAAAATTGAAAATCTTATCTACTCAGATACCAAGAAAGAAAGAAAGATGAAGCAGTATCATCAAATTTTTCAAGAAGTCTTCAGTAAAATGAAGAGAAACAACCTTTGAATTCAGGGGATTTCCTGAAGGAGATGAAAACAACACAAGATTAGGAAATCTATTCAAAGAGATTATAGATGAAACTTTCCCAAACCTAAGAGAAGATATATCTATATCTATATCTATATCTATCTATCAATGTCAATATCTATATCTATATATATCTATATCTATTTCTATATCTATATCTATATCTATATATGGCTGGGATTTAGCTCAGTTGATAGAGCACTGCACTGCAGTCTCTGAGGTCCCCTGTTCAATCCCCAGCACTGCAAAAATGGGAGAAGGGCCTGGCAATCCACTCCCAAGGCAGTCCCAAAATAGTCAGCCATTGGAAACCCTATGAGGGTTGCTATGAGTCAGATACCAACTCAACGGCACCTAACAACAACAATCTATATCTATATCTATATATCTATATCTATATATCTATATATCTATATATATAGATATATAGAGTGATATATCTCACTGAAATATTCAGAACTCCAAATAGAGTAGATCATAACAAATCCTCTCCAGGACACATTATAATTGGAATGCTGAATCTAGAGAGTAATGAAACTATTATAAAAGCTACAAGAGAGAAATAGCAACTCACTTACAAAGGAAAAGCCATCAGAATAATGGCTGATTTCTCAACAACAAACGTTAAAGGCAAGGAAAGCTTGGTCAGACATCATTCAAGTCCCGAAAAAGAATACCAACAAAGATTGTTACCTAGTGAAGCTATCTTTTAAAATAGATGATGACTTCAAGACATTCCATGATATTGACTTATTTAAATGATTTGCAGCCACCAATCCTGCATTGCAGAGGATCTTCAATGAGGAACCACAAATGGAGGGGCAAGACAACTCCAAACATAAGATTGAAGGAATGAATAATAAACATGAGGGGAACTTAAGAAAACAATGGGCTAAATATGAATCAAAAACTTGAAACAAATACCATATTGATGCAGAATAATAAGCTCCTCTCAATAATTACTTTCAATATAAATAGCCTTAACTCACCATTCAAGAGGTATAGACTGGTCAATTGGATTTAAAAAAACATAAACCCTTAATATTTGGCATACAAGCAACTCACCCCATCCATAAATACATAAAAGGCTCAAAATTAAAGGCTGGAAAACAAAATACCAAGCATGTGGGAAATGAAAATAAACAGGAATAATGATACTATTTTCTGACAACTTTGATTTCAATCCCAAACAAATCAGAAGAGACAAAATAGGACTCCACCTACACATTAGTAAAAAGAAAAATCAACCAGGGTCCCATAACAATACTTAATATTTATTCACTAAGCACAGGTGTACTAAGCTTCATTAAACAAATTTTATTGTAGATAAGGAACATATCAGGCCAGACATAATAATTATGGGAGATTTCAATACCACAGTTTCACCAAGAGACAGGTTATAAAAGCAGAAAGTTAATAGAGAAACAATGGACTTAAATATTACCATAGACCACCTGGATCTTACAGACATCTATAGAATATTCCATCCATCAGATGTGGAATACACAGCCTTTTCAGCACCACATGGAACTTTTTCTAAGATACACCACATTTTAGTCCACAAAAATCACTTCAAAAAATACAAAAAAAAGAGATATAATCTTATTCTTTATCAGATCACAATGGAATAAAACTAGAACTAAAAAGCAAGAAAAAATTCAGAAATGTTACAAATTCATAGAGACTAAATAATACACTACTGAAAGATCAATCAGTCAAAGAAATTAAAGAGTGAAACGAGGATGAAACACATCATACCAAAATTTATGGGATAGTAAAGGCAGTTCTGGGGCTGGAATTTAGCTCAGTGGGTAGAGCGCTGCGCTGCAGTCTCTGAGGTCCCAAGTTCAATTCCCAGCACCACAAAAATGGGAGAAGGGCCTGGCAATCCACTCCCAAGGCAATCCTGAAGCACTCAGCCATTGAAAACCCTATGAGGGTCGCTATGAGTCGGATACCGACTCGACGGCACCTAACAACAACAACAAAGGCAGTTCTAAGAGAGAAGCTTGTAGCTGTGAGCACCTTCATCAATAAGCTAGGGAAGGGCCAACCAAATAACTTAATGAACTATCTTAAGGCACTAGAATTCCCACAACAGGCCAAACCCAAAAGGAGTACTCAGAAATTATTAATATCAAGACAGAGATTGGCCAATTAGAAAATAAAAAGACAATTCAAAGAATTAATGAGACTATGAGCTGGTTCTTCAAAAAGGGTAATAAAATAGACACCCCTACCCTATCAATCTGTAAGGAATACTAATAGAAATTAATTGTAATAGGAATAGGAATAAGGATAGAAATTAATTGTGTGTAAGACATGAAGTGTGGAATGCAGTGAACACCCATAAAATGATATAACCTAAACCCCTGTGGGACTGCCCCAGGCATGTGTGACATATGTGCACGAGAGTGATAAAGACAGGCACCTGGCACCTGATAACCACACGGCACAGTGACATCAATGCAAGATAACCAGATGGAGCACAGACTCTATACTAAACTGTATAAAGAGAGAAGAAATTCAACTGCAGACGGGGGCCTCTTCCACTCCGAGCGATGACAGACTTCATTTCACGTTGAGCCCCCCACCAGCAGAGGAACCATCGCCATGTCGCCACCATGTCCGTGCCATGAGAGGAAGAACATTGGGAAGGAAGGCTGAGGAACACCACTCAACCGGACAGATTGCGAGGCTTACATTCATCATCAGACCTGACTACAGAAGTGCCAGGTATTGGTGTGCCAGGGTGTGTGTGTGTGTGTAAACTAACCCTGTGTGTAGCAATAAAGGTTTCCTGCCAGTGACAATATCTGGCCCTCTTATTCCCAACCTTACCTTAAGTGAGGAAGAGATTCTCCCTCGCTCCATTTTCTCACTCACGACGCAATCTCACCAAAAGAAATAAAAGGCCTAAATGAGACAAATTAGAGATGAGAAAGTGATCATAACCACCAATACCAACAAAATTCAGAAAACTATCAAGAAATATTTTGAAAACTTGTACTCTCCAAAATATGAAAATACAGAAGAACTGTATTAACATTAACATATATGAATTACCAACATTAAACCAAGAGGACATAAGCCATTTAATTAGACACACTACATTCACTGAAATAGAGACAGTAATAAATCTCCCAACAAAGAAAAGCAGGTCCTAATGGGTTCATAGCAGAATTCTATCAAATCTTCAAAGAATATTAATATCTATTCTCAAACTATCTCATAAAATAGAAAAGGAAAAGATACTCCCATTCCCATTCTACAAAGCTAGTATCACCCAGATACCAAAAATCAGATGACGACACCTCAAAGAAAGAGAACTATACATCAATTTCTCTGATGAACATTCAAGGAAACACCTCAATAAAATTCTGGCAAACTGAATAAAGCAACATATAAAAAAGATCATAGACCATGACGGAGTGGACTTCACTCCACAGATGCAAGGCTGGTTCAACATAAAAAAATCAATTGTCATTCAACATATCAAGAGGCTTGCAGAAAGAGATCACATGATCATCTCTACTGATGCAGAGAAAGCCTTTGACAAAGTGCAATATCCATTCATGATAAAAATCCTCGAGAACATAATAGGGACATACCTCAGCATCATGAAGAGCATCTATGATGAAAATACAGCCAATGTCATATTAAATGAGGAAAAAATGAGACCATTCCCTCTAAAATCAGGAACAAGGTAAGGATATCCACTCTCTCTTCTCTTATTCACTATTGTGAAAAAAATCCTAGCCAGAACAAACAGCAAGACAAAGAAACCAAAGTAATACAGATAGGAAAAGAGAAGTGAAATCATCTTTATTTGTGGATATGATCCTTTACCTAAAGGACCCCAAAAATTCCTCTAGAAATCTCTTGTTGTTAGATGCTGTCAAGTTGGGTCTGACTCATAGTGATATTCCTAGGGTTTTCAATGGCTGATTGTTTTGGGATTGCCTCAGGAGTGGATCGCCATGTCCTTCTCTCAAGAAAACACTTAGTGATAATCAATTCTTCCAGTAAAGTAGCAGGATCCAAAATTGACACGCAAAAATCATTAGCCTTCTTTTACATGAATAGTGAACAGGAAGAAAAGGAAATTAATATTCCATGCATAATAGCCCACCCAAGTATTAAATATTTAAGAATTAATCTAACAAAAGACCCTGAAGATCTGTATAAGGAAAACTTTAGAACATTAAAGAATAAGTTGAAGAGGATATTAGAAGACGGAAGGGCCTCCCATGCTTATGGATTAGGAGAATCCTAATCCAATATTGTAAAAATGGCTATCCTACCAAAAGCAATTTACAGATTGAACACAATTCCCATTAAAATTCCAATGACAGACTTTGCAGAAATAGAAAAAAATAACCCTAAAATTCATATGGAAACACAAAAGACCACAGATAGCTAAAACAATCTTATGCTGCAAAAACATTGCAGTTAGGAACACAATACCTGAATTCAAAGTATATACTACAGGGCTATAGTGGCAAAAATAGCTTGGTACTGGCACAAAAGCAGGCTTGAAGACAAACGGAACAGACCTGAAGCCCCAGAGATACACCCACACAATTACAGCCACCTTATTTTTGACAAAGGGGCTAAGAATGTTCAATGGAGAAAAGATTGACTCTTCAATAAATGGTGCTGGAAAAATTGACTATGCATTTTCAGAAAATTAAAAATAGATCTATATATCTCAATTTTCATGAGAGTCAACTTGAAACAGATAAGAGACCTCAACATAAAATCAGAACCTTTAAAACTACTAGAAGAAAGGATAGGAAACACATTCTAACACATAGACATAGAAAAGTATTTCCTTAATAGGACTCCCCCAGGAAATGGCACCAAAAATTGACTAATAGGATTATATTAAATTAAAAATCTTCTGTACAGCAAAGGAAATAACAGAGTTTAGGGAGAGCCCACTGAATGGGAGAAAATCTTTGTATCCTACACATCTGACAGAGCACTAATTTCTAGAGTACACAAAGAACTTAAGAAAGCAAATCCAAAGACAATTAATAACCCAATACATAAATGGGCAAAATAAGTGAATAGAGAGTTCTCAAATTAAGAATTTCAAAGGGCTAAGAAATAAAAAAAATGTTCAATATCTCTAGCCATTAGAAAAATGCAAATCAAAACAACCCTGAGATTTCCTCTCACTCCAGTAAGAATGGCCAACATCATCAAAATAAATAATAACAAATGCTGGCAAGGATGCAGAGAAAAAGTAACATTTTTACATGCTGTTAGAACTGTAAATTAGTTCAACCACTTTGGAAATCAATATGGAGGTACCTTAGAAAGCAAAGAATAGAATTGCCATATGACCCAACTATACTATTTCTGGGAATATACCCAAAGGGAGAAGTCATCGTACCATGGAGACACCAGCATTTCCTTATTTAGTGCAGCACCCTCCATAATTGCAAGGATATGGAACCAACCAAAATGTCCATCAACAGAAGAATGAATTATAACAATTGCCTTGCAAATATTCATTGGAATGTTTCTCAGCAATAAAAAACAATTGAAATCATGTCATTTGCAGCAAAATAGATGGAACTGGAGAATCTTATCTTAAGCAAACATGCCCAGACCCAAAAAGAGAAATACCATATATTCTCACTCATCTGTGTGAGCTAAATATTACTTAAAGGAAAAAAACTTTTAAAACTTATAGATAAGTAGATATATAAAAATGAGCAGTCAAGCTTATCTAAGAAGGACAAATATAAGTGGAATAGAAAGAAGGGGGGACTAGTGGGGGAAGGGAAGTTTGTGGAAAGGGGAATGGAAAAGGAAACAATGTAGAGGGATAAAAGAGAGGAGGATAATCTCAAATTATATGATGCAACTATACAAATACATGGGAAAAATAGGGATATATAACCTATAATTGCATACAATTTTTACTATATATTAATCAAAGGGTTACATAAGCTATTTAAGTTGATGAAAGTATAACCAAAAGCAATGTAATAGCTGCACAATTGAAATAACAAAGGCCTTATTACTCTGTACTCCACCAACATTTATTAATAAAGGGAAAAAATAGTTAGGGATCCTGTTTGGTTTGGATCTGGATGCCCTCCAAAGGTCACGGGTTTGAACATTTTGTCCCCAGGTGGTAATGCTATTAGTGAGGGTCATCGAACTTTGGAAAGCAGGACTCAGTTTTGTGGAAGTCACTGAGTGAGCCTTTGGAGGTTTTTACCCAGATCCACAGTTCTTGGAAGCTCTCTTTCTCTTGCCCCATGATGCCATGAGATCATCTGCCCTGGACCTGACCATCTGCCAAAATACCTGCCATGCCAACATTATGAACTGATTCTTTAACTGTGAAATTCCAATAAACCTTTCCACTCATGGGTTCATTTCAGTTTGTTATTCTGCTACAACAATGACAGCTGACTAATACAGAAAATTAGTACTGAAGGCTGGGGTGGTTTCTGTGCATAAACCTGACCATGTGGTTCTTAGGCTGATTTTGGAACTTGTTTGTGGGAGGAATCTGGAAGAATTTGGACATGTGGATGAGAGAAGCCCTGGAGGGCTTGAGGAGGGGTTCTGATGAGAGTGAAGAAGACCAGAATGCCACTTCTGATAGAGAAAAATGAGGACTCTGTTGAACATTGGACTAGAAACAACCTGGTTATAGTCTCACAAAGAATGTATGTGTTCTGCTCATGTCCTAAATATTTGAGTGAGGCTGAATTTAAAAGTAATGGACTAATTAACTTGGTGGAAGAAATATTATGAAAATGGCAGTGTGGCATAGTTGTTACTTGATGCTTTTAACCATATTTATGAGAAAAATACAGAGCAAAAGACACAGAAAAAAAGATCTGAAAATATGCAGTTTAAAGGGGGGACAAAAATCCACAGATTTGAGAGCTTTTAAAAAGATTACTGCACACATGGCCAGTTCAGGCAAAGAGATAAGCCAAAGTATATAAAAGCTGTACACTTTGCACTGAGACAATAAAGATGGCCTGGAAGCACAAAAGGAGTTGGCTTGATCTTTCCTCATATAAAGCCTTGGGGCTTTAAACACTGTTTTCATAATGTTTTTTTTAATTGGAAATTTTTAATGTACACTTTAATGTGATTCATTCTGACATGCATTTCATTGTGAAATTTCCATATATGCATTTTGTTGTACATTACACAGATAAGTTCCCCCTTACCTTCTTATGCACTTCCTCTTCCCATCCCTCCTCCCACCAAAGACTTCTCTTCCATTTGCTTGTCTTTTTATGGTAATATTTTTCTACATATCCTTGGGTTCCAATTATGTTTAAGATTCAAACTTTTTCTGTAGTGAACTTTCTTTTTACATTGTCAGTACTATTACATGAATTTTCTCGCCCATCTGTATTATTACCATTCTTTGGTATTATTGGTGTTATTATAATTATTTCCAGAACTATTAAAGTTAGGCTCTTCACTCTGAGGTCACCCCCTCCCCCATTCCTCATTCCTCCTTGTTCCTCCTCTTCCCCCTCTCCTCTCCCAGGATTTCTTCCTTTTGCTAGATCTCTCCCTCCTTTTGCATTCCCCAAATTGTCCCTTCTTTGCTAGGTCGACTTTAGCTTTTTGTTGTTGTTGTTGTTGTTGTTATTAATTAATTTTTATTATGTTTGAACCTCTGCATAGGATTTTTCCTTCTTATAATTTTGATTTAGCTCCCACATATAAGTGAGAACATATGGCATTTCTCTTTCTGAGTTTGTATTCATCCACTTAAAATAATTTTCTCCAATTCCATCCATTTTGCTGCAAATGGCATTATGTCAGTTTTTTTATTGCTGAGTAGTATTCCATTGTGTATATTTACCATAGTATTTTATCCATTCTTCTGTTGATGGGCACTTTGTTTGGTTCCATATCCTTGCTATTGTGAAAAGTGCTGCATTGAATATGGAGATGCAGGTGTCTCTGTGACATCTGATCAACCTTGCACTATTTCTCCAGCTTTGTGAATGAAGGAAGAAAATTTCCAAAGACATATAGGCAACAGATGCATTCAGTTTTCACTGCAACCAAAGTAGCTATACTTTGAAAATCTTTAAAGTGATTCATACAGTGCACTAGTGGCAGGAAAAATAGCAGTTTGAGGGGAAGTGGGGGATAATTACTAGGTGAAAAGGGGCATTCCAAACTATCCACCCCTATTTCAGCCTATGCACATTTACTTTGATGGTAGTTAGATAGCTAGATGGAAAAATAGGTGGATAATAGGTAGATTAATGATGATGATGATGAAAATAGATGATAGATTTCTGAAGAACAGTTTGAGCAGATTGTAAAGAACTGCATAAACTAAGCAATTATAAAGTAAGTAGATTTCACAAACTTTCTGCTTGAATAGACTTTTAAAAGAACAAAAAGATTTATCCACTAAGGTATACTATGCTCTATTTTAAAACAAAAGAAGGAAACTTCATAGTTAATAAGTGAAAAACATTCGCTCACTATGTATTTGAGATTTTCACCAGTGTACCTAAAGGTTACATAGAAGACATAATTTTGGAAAATGAATCATTGATAAGCATGTGTGTGCACTGTTGTGAGCCTAAACCCAACTTTATGTACCATTTAGGAGTGTGTTGATAAAAGTAGCATTTAGATATTCTCTAGGGATGATGACATGACTGGAGAGACAATGAAAACTAGGATTGCCATATTTATTGACCATCCCCTTCAGGCTCAATCCTTTGTTTGGCTCTGTAAAAGATACAGGAAAAAAAGTAAAAATAAATAAATAAATAAAAGAAAGGTAAATAAAGAAAGATCCTATAAAAATACAGAAAAAATAGTTATATATCTAACTCTGGCTCTAATGTAGGAGGATGGCCTATATTGACTTGGTTTGAACTACAATCCATGATAAGATTTCTATTTCATTAAGTAGAACAGAACATGGAAACTCAGGTTTCTTTTGAGAGCAGCAGTAGTATAAGAAGCAGTATTAGTACAGATAGTACATTAATAGTATTAATAATTATAGTGATAGTCAACATTGTCAAGGGTTTGCTGCATTTTAAGCAATATAATAGAAAGAAATTGTCATTAATTTTTACTTCAATTTGAAAAATGCACTATTACATATAAAGAAACAAACTTGGAGTGGTGTCAGAAAGATGACTAAATAGAGGTGTCTAGTAGGCTTTCCTGCACAAGAAGGGACCAATAAAAGGAAAACCTCCTGCTATTCCACTAGAGTGTTTGAAGCAGATCACCACTGTGCAGTGGGAAGATGGCAGGTAACATCTCAGAACACAGAGACTCACAATAGAGTTATAAAGAAGAGAAGTAAGCACACAGCAATTTACAGTTCCATCACCAGTCAAAGTCAACCCTGAACCAAGAGGAATTTTGCACTGTGGAAAGGGTAAACAGGGGCTCCCAGCATTCTCCCTAATGTTGAAATATTTGGCACTGGAGAAGCCTGCAGCCTTTACAGGCCCTAAGCCATGTTTAGAGAGCCTCTAGAGAATGTACACAACTGTATTGCCCCAGAAAAAGAGGAAGGCCTATGTTGTGCCCTCCATAACCCAGGCTTCTGCTGAACAGTGCATCCTGGACCCCACCCACTTGGATGCTGTGAAAGAGCCTATCTCTTTGACCTTAGCAGCCTTCCTAGCACTGTGAAACATCTGTGCGGCCAACCTACCTGTGTTGCTGCAAAGCTACACAGTGGTCCTGAGATAGACTAGGGGGATCCATCTCTCTTGGGGTACTGAGTGTGCAGTATTGTTAATACATTCTTAGAATCAATGTTATTGTTAATAACAAGGAAGTTTTTTCTTTGTGGTAAATGCCCCCTGTGCTTCTCATTTTTCTTCAAGGAAGCACTGGTGTTGGGGGATGAGGTAATCTGACTGGCAACTACTGGACACTTCCTTGTGGCTCTGTCTGTTTTGAATGAAAAAATTGTTGTTTAGATGAGCTACCCTCACCTCAGCACCTGCCATTGTAACCCTCCGTGGACATCTGAAGGAAGCTACAGAACTGCAACTTTTGCTACAAGTCCAGCTCCTGAAGTCACAGCCTCAGCCATAGCTGTTTCAAACAGTTTGCTACTTGCACTGGACGTTTTATTTTCCTTTTCTGTTTTGCTGTCACAAAGTCCAGTGAACTTTAGATGGCCCCTGGGTGACCAACCCAGGCCAAAAAGGGAACATTTCTCTTGATGGTCCAGGAAAGGACTGCTATGCAGCCATAGCACTGTGGCAACAAATCCCACAAGATCTTGGAAGCTAAGCAGGGTCCAGCCTGGTTAGTACTTGGATGGGAGACAGCGTGGGAACATCAGGGGCTGTAGGCTTGGAAGAAGGACTGGGGAACCCACTCCTGAAAAACAATCAACCATTGAGAACCCTATGAATAGCAGAGAAGCATGACAATAGTGTTTTGTCTATTTTACATAGGGTCACTATGAGCTGGACACTGACTCAATGGCACCTAACAACAACAATATAATTGGTGTGCAAACAAGCCTTGATTTCTGTGATTAGTACAAAAGGGAGTGCTGTGATTGGCCAAAAGAGACTACTGATTGGTGCATAAGAGAGTGCTGTGATTGGTGCAAATATAAGCCTTCACTTCTGTGACTGGTGCCGACTCTCCTTCTCTGGCTATATAAACAGATAGCTCACCTCACTCTGTCTAGTCAGGAGACACCTTCCTGTGCTGCCTCCTGGTGTTGCAACAGTAGGCCCAATAAAAGCCTTCTCCCAAGTAGTCTTTGCCTTTTTAGGATGAGCTGGTAACACAAAGAAAGCAGCAGCACAGACAGCAGAATGGTGGTGATGGTAGCAGCCAACAAAAGCAGAGACAATGGTTCAGCAGTAGCAGAGGTGGCAAAGAAGGCAAAATGCTGATCTGTTAGACAGCTGAAGAACAGGCAACATTGCAAAATCAGCAACTAGCAGTAGCAGAAAGGCCATGACCCCTGCCTCCCAAATGGCAGCAATAGGGACAGTGGCCATAGCAATGAGGCAGCTGAACAGTTCAAGAGAATGATCAGGGCAGGAAGAAAAGGTTATGGAAGGGAGATAAAAAGCTGAGAACAGCCAGAAAAGAGAAATTGCAGGCCCTGGTCTCTGCAAGAGTTCTAGGCAGCTATCAAGTCTTTCAGACCTGCAGCCATAACCCTGTGGCATCCGATCCCATCAGATCTCGGAAGCTAAGCAGGATTAGGCCTTGTTAGTACCTGGATGGGAGACCACCTGGGAACACCAGAAGCTGTAGGCTTGGGAGAATTACCTGGCAACCCCCCCTCCCAAAAATCAATCTGCCATTGAAAACCCTATGCACATCAGAGAAGCACTGACAATAGTGTTTCCCCTGTTGTATAGAGGGTCACTATGAGTCGGATACCAACTTGACGGCACCTACAATAGAACAAGTATACGAGAGCCATGGTATGACCTTGAGTATATCCCACCTGAGTTCAGAGACCACCTCAAAAATAGGTTTAATGCATTAGACACAAAGGACAGGAGACCAGAAGAGTTGTGGCACGACATAAAAGATATTCAAGAAGGAAGCAAAAAGTTCTTAAAAAGACAAGAAAAAAAGAAAAGGCCAAATTACATGTCCAAAGAGACACTGGACCTTGCCCTTGAACATCGAGCAGCTAAAGCAAAAGGAAGACATGATGAAGTTAAGGAACTAAACAGAAGATTTCAGAAGGCAGCTCGAGAAGACAAAGACAAATATTATAATGACATGTGCAAGGAGCTGGAGGCAGAAAACCAAAAGGGAAGAACATGCTCTGTGTTTCTCAAGCTTAAGGAAGTGAAGAAAAAATTCAAGCCTCAAGTGGCAGTAGTGAAAGATTCTACAGGGAAAATATTAAATGATGCAGGAAACATCAAAAGAAGATGGGAAGAATACA
>VMDO01028921.1:0-23297 GCA_007922755.1 Pedetes capensis
GAGTAATTCATTGCCCTTGAGGCACTCTCAGACTGAAGGAGAGGCATCCAGGTAACCAGACCCATTATAATTCAGTATGGGAGATGTCATAGCAGATGATGGCCAAATCATTAAGGGACATTGTGTTTTCTTGTCACTCAAACATGTACAGTACAGATGAAGTAATTGCAGCTTCAAGTTCTCTGCTAAAAGGCTACATTTAAATGTAGACTCTAGAGGCAGACAGAAATGTATTTGAATCACCAACACATCATTAACTGGGATTGGTAAAGCCAGTTTTAATCTCAGTAAGTCTCAGGTTCCTTTTCTGAAAAAAGGAAAAATCAAAGTACTTAGCACTTGCTTAGTAGGGTTCTCCTAAGGATTACATGTTAAATGAAAAGTGCCCAGCAGAGTAATTGTGGACTGCTAGAGAGATTTTGGTTCTTGTTCATTTATTCAACAAATATTTGTTGGTTGCCCACTAGCTATTAGAAATGGGAGAATAAGACATGTAATATTCTTATTACAGAGCTTGTGTTCTAATGTGAGATTCAGATAATACACAAATAAGCAAATAAATAATCCAAACAATTTAAAGCTGTGATAAGAGCCATGAAGTGGATAATGAAGTTTAGGTGAAAGTAAGGAGGTAATCAGAGTAGGGCAGGAGACCTTAGGTGGGTTGGCCAGAGAAGGTCTCTTAGAGGACGTTGGAGATTAAGCTAATAGCTGAAATGAGAACAGAGGAGGCATAGCAGGGACAAAAGAAAGAACACTTGAGGCAGAGAACAGAAAGTTACCTTTTGAACTTTTCTTCCTCCTCTCCTCTTTTCTTGTTCTTTCTCATCTTCTTTAGAGAAAGGATCATCATTAATATTTGAGGCTTTCTCAGTCTCACGTTGTTTTGTAGCAGACTCAAATACAAAATATTTTTGGATGTTAACAGTGAAATGAGCTGAGCACATTGGGTGTTCTTAAAAAGTCCATCATTGAGATAAACTTTAAAAAAGGGTTTAATAGATTGAGTTTAATAGATTGAGTCTATCCTTCTGAGTAAAGATGAAGTATAGATACAGTGTATCTGATGAAGTATAGTACATTGTTTCCCATGTTGTTTATTTTTTGCCCTAACGTCTTGTTACACAAAGTATTATCTACCTCCATATTGCATTTACTTAAACAATTTTTTTCTATTTGTTATCAGTAAAAAGCACCAGTATTAATCATAGTTTCTGGTTGGATCTTATCCCTATCTGAGGAAGTTCAAAGTGAAGGATGGATTTTATTCTCTGTATTACTAGGGAAAGGCACTTAGTTTCATAAAATGTTTTGTTTTAAAAATAGCATATGGGCATTATTAGTATATGTGAGGACATTTGGAGATCTGGAGATTCCACAATAACCTCTACTAGTTTTGGAGAAATGGCATTAGTATCTAAAAATAACATACTATTATTTGGGGTTTTAATCATTTTTCAAAATATTCTCCATATATGATTTCGGATGATTCTTTGAAAATATCCTGTAAGTTATTTATCCATACTAGACATTCACATTTGAGTATGGGGGGAAGCTATTTGACATTTGCTCTTTATCCAGCTCCTATATCAAAACTTTTCACTCACTGAATTAAATTTGCCTCCTTCTTCCACCAGATTGTCACTCTTTGAAGGTGCAGATTATATCTATCATTCTTATCACTATTTCCTAAACATACAGAATAGATGGTTCAAATTTTTTTGTGGTTAAGAAAAGTATATTATCAGTCTCTGGGCTGGGTGCTTGTGGTAAACTATAGTGTGTGCATAAAGACTGTCTGGGACTGATCCTTTTTGAAGTTTCTCCTCTGAAGAATTCTTTCCAGAATTCTGATGCAAAAGAGGTCAGATTGCCTGCACTCTCTGACTCCATTCATCTTGATGTTTTTTAATAATTGTCAGCTCAAAAATCTAGCTTTTCTTGACCTTCAATGAAACATTTATTACATGGCGTTTTAATATTTTATATTTTATATTTTAGTTTTTTATCCATTTGCTTTAGATTTTATTGGAATTTTGCAGGGAAATGTAAAGGTCAAAACAAAAGAGCAGCTTGGTTGATAGCAGATGCCCTAAAGAAGAGGCTCTTTTTCCTTATCAACTCCTTAGAAATCCTCTTAACTTCTTACAGTAGACATCCCTCTCAAGTCTCAGAGACCTACTTGATCAAGTGTCCTGCAATGTGGGAAAGGCAGACAGATATCCTGGCCTTTAGGTTTCTTAAATGACTTCCACTAAGCTAAATTGCTAGCTTAACCCATCTTATCCATCCCACCTGTCTAGCCTCCTGATGGGTCCCCAAGTTGCAGCTAATATACCCTCCATTACTGTTCTCACCAGCTGAGCTCTCTACTGATCAAGATTTCAGTTGTGTTTGCTCTCAAACCTACATATTCCAGTTGGCATTTATTTATTTTATATTTTATATTTATTTCATTATTTTATATTAATATTATATAAACTGATGTAGAGATGCAAAAGGAAAATTATAGATCCTCTTAAATTCAAATTAAAAGGGTTGCAAATATTTTAAAACATCAGATCTCTAAAAAATTAGCTATGAAGAATACACTATAAAGTATTGGAAAAACTATATAAATATGGAAAATTTTTGCTTAGGTTGCTTCAAAAATATGAAATTCATTTTAAAGAATGTAGAAATTATACATGATGCATTGGTGAAATTTAGGCAAAAGTGGCAATGAAATTTCATCATTATGTTAAACAAACAAATAAAGCAAACTTGAAACCTACAAAAATATTACTAAGGATTAGTATGTGCATAGTGTCTTATGTTAATACATGTGTATAACATTTTAAAATTTTCTTAATTGATTGTTCAATTAATAAAACTTAACTGGGTTGGAAAAGAGGGTACTTCTGTACCAATTCCTGGGAATCCAGAAAAGTCTTAAATTTTAAAGAGAATAATAACCTTTATCTAGAGCTGAACCTACTGGTTTAGTGTTCTTTCCTCATTTTGATCCAGCTAATTACTTAATCCCCCACATGTCTGTCAGCTTGTGGTGCTGTGGGAGCTTGCATGCTGCTATGATACTGAAAGCTCTCCCTCCAGTATTTCAGATACCAGCAGGGTCACCAATGGTAGACAGGTTCAGCGGAGGTTCTAGAGTAAGACTAGAGAGGAGGACCTGGCAGCCCACTCCCAAAACAGTCATTGAAAACCCTATAAATAGCAGAGAAGCACTGATATAGTGCTGGGTACAGCACAGTGTCAGGGAATGTTTCATTCTGTTGTGTATAGGGTCACTATGAGTTGGAACTGACTTGATGGCACCTAACAACAATAACAATTATGTAAAAAATACATTCCCTTAGTCTGTAGTATAATAAAAATATGAAGAAATTGTGATTGTAACATTTGGAGTGAAATAATCGTTTCTGACTTTTACAAATTATATGGTCTTTGTCAATTTACTTAACTGGGTAAAACCTTAGTTTTTTGATCTATAAAATGTAAATGATGATCATTCACATCTCACAGAGTTACTGAGAGGATTAAATGAGATAATGAGATGATATATCCAAGATGTTTCTGAAAATATAATCATAAAAATTTGTTAAAATGTACTTTATGTTTTGAAATACTATTTAGTGTATAAGTAAATTCATTCAGACCTAACTTACCTACTTTCAGCTGTAGGAAAGAAATGAAAAGTCAAGGCAGAAAGGATCCCATAGTGAACAGTTGCCATGAATTTAACTAACAGATGGAATAACAAAGGCCAACTTGGAGATCCTGAATATCTTTGAGTAAGTTATCAGAATCTCATCTGCACTGGATGATCTCTAGACTATGCCTGAAATTCTGTCTGGGGTGGATATTTAAATAGCTCTTTCTCTTTAGCAATCCTCAGTTTTCCTTATAACAGAACATAACAGAAGCTGGCTTTTCCAGAACATTTGTGAATAGAATCTCCATTATGGGTACCCTTGCTAGGTAACTAATTGGCCATATTAATTAATCAGACAATCCTCAACCCTTCACAGACAATCTAAGTGGGATCTGTAGGGCAACACAAAGTCAGAGCATCTGTGAATCATTCTATTAAGGCCAATAGCTATTCTTTTATTAAATTCCTTTTAAATTATCAAGAGACTATTAATGACAATCTTCTGAATCATTTTTCTTTTTTTCTTAGAAACAAGCTGAAGACTATTTGCTATTTAGGGATACTGCCTCTAAGTAGCAACTTGATTGTCTTAGTCAAGTGATTTGTGCATATTTACTCTTTTTTTCCATTTTTTATTAGAATTTTTTAATATACAACTTAATGTGTTTCATTCTGACATGCATTTCATTGTCACATTTCCATGTATGCATTTCATTGTACATTGCAAAGATAACTTCCCCCTTACCCTCCTGTACACCTCCTCCTCCTTCTTCCACACCCTCACCAAAGGCCTCTCTTCTACATTGGATGTCTTTTTGTGGGATTATTTTTCTATATACCCTTGAATCCCAATTATGTTTAATATCCAACCTTTTTTTCTGTAGTGATCTATCTTTTAACATTTTCAGTAGTATTGCATGAATAATCTAGCCTATTTGTATTATTACCATTCTTTGGTGTTGGTATTATTATGATTATTTCCTAAACTATCAAAGTTGGGCAGTTTACTTTGAGGTAGCCCTTTCTCTCATTCCTCGCTCCTCCTTGTTCCTCCTCTCCCTCCTTTCTTCTCACATCATCTCTTATGCTAGATCCCTCCCTCCTTCTTTCTGCTCCCTAAATTGTCCCTTCTCTGATAAGTTGACTTTAGCTTTTGATTATGTTCTAATTTCTGTATAGGATTTTTTCTTTCCTTTTAATTTTGATTCAGCTCTCACATATGAGTGAGAGCATGTGGTATTTCTCTTTTTGGGCTTGTATTCATTCACTTAAAATAATTTTCTCCAATTCCATCCATTTTGCTGCAAATAACATTAGTTCATTTTTTTTTTGGTTGCTGTGTAGTATTCCATTGTGTATATGTACCATAGTGTTTTTTATTTATTCTTCTGTTGATGGGCACCTTGGTTGATTCCATATCCTTGCTATTGTGAAAAATGCTGCATTGAACATGGAGATGCAGGTGTCTCTGTGGTATGATGACTCATCTCCTTTTGGGTATATTCCCAATAGTGTTGGGTCCCAATAGTTGGGTCATACGGTAGATCTATTTTTAGTTTTCTAAGGTACCTCCATACTGATTTCCAAAGTGATAGGGCTAATTTACAACTCCACCAGCAGTGTAAGAGTGTTCCCTTTTCTCCACAACCTCGCCAGCATTTGTTGTTATTTGTTTTATTGATATTGGCCATTTTTACTGGTGTAAGGTGGAATCTCAGAGTTGTTTTGATTTGCATTTCCCTAATGGCTGGGGATATTGAGCATTTTTCATGTGTTTTATGGCTTTATGGGCCTCTTCATTTGAGAACTGTCTGTTAAATTCCTTTTAAATTATCAAGAAACTATTGATGGCAATCTTCTGAATAATTTTTTTCTTTTTTTCTTAGAAACAAACTGAAGGCTATATGCCATTTAGAGATATTGCCTCTAAGTATCAATTTGATTGTCTTAGTCAAGTGATTTGTGCATATTTTCTCTTGAATGCCATACTTAAAGAAGAAAATGTGAATTTTGTATTTATTTTAATTTTAGGTGCACGAGTTTTAGTAAGGTTGATGTGTTGTCTTGGTACTAGGTAAATAAATCAAGTGAATAGGTAGGATGCTCTTAAAGCAGGAGTCTTTTAAAAATATAGTCATTATTTAACTCATCAGGCATTTACATCAGTTACAAAAGCCTTTGGTCCTAGACAAAAACAAACAAACAAACACCAAAACACCATGATATTTTTGTAATCGAATCAGTAATCCTTTCAAGATAAAAGGAGGTCTTTTGGCTGGACAAATATGAAAGATAAATACTCTTTACCATTTATTGGAATTTTGAAAACCTGGGCCAGGAAATAAAATTGACACTACAAGGTTGATTATTTCACGAAGTCCTTTTGCTTTTTATTATAGTGGAGATTCATTCCTATTCTGCACTTACTACAGTATATAATGTTTGTAATTATGCTATTTCAGTTTGTCTTCTAGGTGGAGCCAGGTTATGGTTATATGTAACTTGTTTCTAGCCCTGGCCACTGACTATTCCTGATGGTTCACATCAGAGAGTAAAATATACTGGAGTTAGTTTTTCAGCCTCTAATGAGTCAAGGTGCAGAACATCATCTAGCCTAGTCTTAAAATTTAGGGTCGAGGTAAAAAGTTCACTCTCCAAACTACTATAAAGAGAATATATCTATGGATCTAGACATGTGGCCCCTTCTAAGATTGTTGTTGTTGTTGTTAGGTGCCATCGAGTTGTGTCTGACTCATAGCGACCCTCATAGGGTTTTCAATTGCTGACTGTTTCAGGATTGCCTCAGGAGTGGGTTGCCACGTCCTTCTTCTGTTTTTGTGGTGCTGGGAATCAAATTCGGGACCTCAGAGACTGCAGAGCAGTGCTCTACCAACTGAGCTAAATCCTAGCCCCCCTTCTAAGAAGGGGAGTCAAATCCCCTATAGGTGTGCATCACAACAGCCATTTTAGAGTACACACATATGTCTCTGCCTAATTTCTAACTGCATAGCAATGGTGGAGATGGCTTTCTTTTCTTCTAAAAATACAGGCAACTACTTGGAATTCTATTCCTTAGAGTCTAGAATCTGTTGCCTACAAGGCCGGCAGTAAGGAGTTCCCATCTTTACCACTGGCCTTAATCTTTATTTTCTGATCTTGCATCTTCATTTTTCTAGGGTGATAGTGGGGATATTATCTTAAGAGAACATCTCCCACTGATGGGAAATAGTTATGACTTACCATATGACCTCTCAACTGATCTATCCCCCAAAGAAAATGATATTAACTATTAGAATGTTTTGCAATTTTCAAGTATTTAAATAGATCTTTCTTTCTTTTTTCTTTTTTTTATTTCTTTCTCTTTCTTTTTCTTCCTTGTTTTCTTTCTTTCTTTCTTTCTTTCTTTTTTTTTGTTTCTTTCTTATAGTTCTTTCATAAGGAAAGGTAGTTCCTTTCTCTAAGGGCTGGCAGTTTTTCCTGCAATGTTTCAGATTTCTCTTCCATATTATCAGTGGACAATTTACATTTCCACAAGAACCTTCAATTTTCTGCAGGCACAGCATAAAGTTAAAATACAACTGTTTTGTCAAAGAGGGGTCAATATAGCCCTTGCTCTCAAAGCTCAGGTGGCTGATGTACCAGTGTCAGAAGACACAGGAAAAGTTATTTCTGGAGCTGATTTCTGGGTATCACAAACAGAGATTCTGTTATTTTGTGTGGAGCTCAGAAGTATATAGATTTTTCAAAAAATTGCCACAGGTAGTTTAAAGCCAGCCAAGTCTGGGGAAAGAAAAACAGTTGATGGATGACCATTTACATCATCATACAGAGCCAGTTTCAGGTACATCATTTCCAGAGATCTTCCTTGGGGATTTTGTTATTATAAATGATTAGGCTGCAATCAAACTGAATTCAAAGCTCCTTCTTCTGAAAAACAGGACATTTCCTATTTTAATCTTAGAATTGATTTTGAGGATGGGTGCTTCTATATTCCTTATTAAGTATTAAACTTTCCTAGACTCTGACTCTAAATTCCCTGTATTTGTTATCACCTCACTTTGCTCAAATTCTTTCAAGAAAAAACTTTCCTGCTCACATGGACTAAGAAAGTTGGCTAAAGCTGAGCTAGGTGGTGCAAGCCTGTAACCCCAGGAACTCAGAGGGGAGGCCACTTCTGAATAGAGGGGATAAAGTAGATATCAGTAATATTAATAATGATTTGACAAAAAATCAGTTGTTAGAATGTAATAAAAACTAAGTGGACACTTCAACTGCATTCCAAGTATGATTAGGAAAGAAAAGAGCTAGGATACAAATAAACTGAGTTTAAAACTCATTAAGAATAAATGTTTTAGTAATTAATAAATACAAGGAGAAGATGGAAAGGGAATAAAACAGCAAAAGTAAGATGAGAGGAAAAGCACATGGGAGGAAGGTGTAAGAGACAGTAGTGGGGGAGAACACAAGAGAATGAATCCAGAGAAAGCCAAAGCAGTCATAAAAACCGTACCATGCAGGACATGACAAAAAAGTACACCAGTCAGTAGTTCTTCCCTGATCGGGGAGTGTGGGTTTTTCAGCCCCCAGCATTGTCTTTTGCAGCTTACACTGTAGTTAGGCAGGCAACTGCTTATCTCTCTGGAGTCTAAACAGGTTAGACCAGGAGACCTAGAGCTCTGCCCCATCCCTACTGGGTTGAAATCCTCTGCAGAAGGTGGTCTAACTGTGCCCCCTGCTGGTTTCCAGTTCAGTGCTAAGGCTGGAGCTCAGGTCTCTGCTGGGTCATAGTGCCTTCTGGGTTCCTTTTGGTGTTGCTGGTGGCACACTTTTTCCCACACAAGCATTTTGGTTGAGTCAGAGGGCCCCCACTCCTATTTACCTTCACAGGTAGACTTCCTCCTCTTCTTGGAATTAGGCAGGTAGTTCAATCACTGGCTTAGCTTCACAGAGTGGTCTCTTTGCTCCTCCAGTTGTTGTGTAGAAAGACGTTTGAAATTCATGAGACCTGTCTGTGCTTCTCCATTTCCTCAAACAACAGGTTCTTGGTGGTGATTGCTTGTTCAACCCATGTGTTTGATTCCAGGAAGACCTCCCCTGACAGCTGACTTTTTTTCCGTTTTTTTTTCCTTGAGTCAAGCTTTTGCTAGTCATATAGGTTACCTCTGGCCTCGAACTTGTGATCCTCCTGCTTTAGCCTCCAGATTTGCTAGGATTAGAGGTCTGCACTACTGTTCCTGGTCTGATTTGCTTCAAATTTGGAGAGACACAAGATAAGACCAACAACTTTTTGGCAAACCAACAACTTTTTGGCAAACATTTAAATACACAAACATCTTCTTTAGGTTATTTCAATAAATAAATACAATCCACTTATTTTATAAGTGGATTGGATTCTGTACTAAGAAATAGGATATTGTAATCTTTGTTCTGCTATCGAGATATGTGATCTTGAAATAGTCCTGATTCCCTGAACTTCCTGCATTTACTGAACACACTTTAGGATGACTACCATGCGCATCAGGCCCTGTTCCAGGCACATTAGACTTTTGTTTTTCATGTGTAAAATGTGGAAACTTAAGGAGATTGTATTCAATGTCTGCTTCAGCTTTAACAAAATGAATCTAGTAGAAAATTCACCCTTTCTCTTTATAAGCACTAAAGAGGCAGCTTGGATTTTCTCTGGAGAACTGAATTGCAATCAAATATTTGAGAAAAGATGTGAAAGAAAGCAATAACTCCTTTAGAATTGTTAAGGTCCTCTGATGATTGTAATGGAAAATGAGTCAAATGGCATTTGGAGCTTGAGGGAGAGGTCTGGAGAGGAAGGAAGGTGCACCCTAGGGCTGCCTCCCACACAGAATAACAGCAAATTGCTGAGAGTTGTCACAGCAACAGGAACACTGACAGCTCTCCCCATAGCACTGAACACAGGGAATTCACAGTACATGGAGGAGCGGAGCCAGTGTGGGAGGCCACACACACGCACCCACGGACACGTGCATACACACACACACAGTCACACACACATCCCCCTACTCATATGTACACACAGTGGAGTGGTCTGTGGTGGGTGAACAAGCCCAGGGTGGTCCTTCTCTTCTGTTGATGCCAGTGCCTCCAGAAGGTATCCCTCCCTCAGTGTGGCTGTCCTGTCTATCAGTCAACAGCAGCCACTTCTCCAGGTATCCTCTCCAGGACTCAAATGACTGCCCTCCAGGGTAGACTCTTTCAGGAATCTACCATGTGGTCAGAGAACCTCTGCACCTCACCTAGGGTCGTCCCAGAGCTCTCTTTCTGAGGAGAAAAACCCTGTCCTCTGAGGTAGAGCTGTGTCATTCCAGATGGCACAAAGTGCCACATATTTATGAGCACTCCCTCAGGTAGTAATCAGTTTGACCCAGCTTAATACTTCATTCTATTTTGTCCATAAGTAACAAGTCTGGTCTGCTGGTTTCCAGTTCACTATTTACAAAGATGAAGAGAAATCATTCTAAAATGGAAAGATTTAATGCCAATCTTGGTCAGTGCAAAATGTGTGGCTTATGATCTGTGTATATTTAAACCCTGGATAAGATACATGCCTCAGGCTCAAACTAGGGATAGGAGAATTCTAGTAAGAATAAAGATGTCTTTATATATGAGACATCATAAATGATCTGATGCATTGTCATTTAACCATAAACATAATATATATATATATATATATATATATATATACACACACACATATATATGTATATATATGTATATATATGTATATATATATGTATATATATATATGTATATATGAAAAGATTATCGTAGCCAAAGGAAGAGGAAGTACAAAGTCCCTGAGGTAGGAACAAACTTGGATGGTCAAAGATCAGAAAGGTAGCCACTGTTGGATAGAGTTAATGAGTGTGGAACAGCAGGATACAAGATAAAAGTATAGAGTCTGGATAAGTCTGTTGGCAATGGAGATACTTTAGGGGGAGAATATGGGCTGGGATTTAGCTCAGTGGGTAGAGCGCTGCGCTGCAGTCTCTGAGGCCCCGAGTTCAATTCCCAGCACCGCAAAAATGGGAGCAGGGCCTGGCAATCCACTCCCAAGGTGATCCCGGAACAGACAGCCATTGAAAACCCTATGAGGGTCGCTATGAGTCGGATACCGACTCGACGGCACCTAACAACAACAACAACAATGGATGGATTGACTTATAGTTGGTGAAGGGAAGAGAAAAAAAGATTAGTACATGGGCTGTTGGCTTAACCAACTGGGAAGATGGTAACAAAATTTAATGAAATGAAGGGAAATGGAAAGAAACAGTAAGGGGTTGGTAATCATGATGCTATTTTGGACAATTATCACAAAAGTAGTCAAATCTATGGAAGAGAATGAAGTCTTGAAATAGTTACAATTATGAATAGGAAATTAAGAATAACAAGTATGCTATTTCAATACTGAAGAAAGAGGATGACTTTGTAGAAAATACTGACATGATTGGTTGGCCTATTTTATTTCTGATAAATAAAGTCCTGCCTCATGTCACATAAAAGTTGATTTTAGATGAAGCAACAACCTAACAAATGGTGCTGGGGCAACTAGCTATCTGTGTGGACAAAGAGGCCTTCCACTCTTCCGTCACTCTACACAACAACAAACTCAAAATGGACCAGGGACTTAAATATAATACCTAACTATTAAATATTTAGAAGAAAAGATAAGATAAAATCTTTGTGACATTGGGTTAGATAAAGATTTCTTAAATACTAATATAAAACACAAAAATTGAGGAAAAGGTCTTCATCAAAATTAAAAACCTTTACAATTTAAATGACTCAACACAGAAAATGAAAAGACTCTAGTGATGGATTACAAGAAAATATTTGCAAAGCATTTTTCTACAGAAGATTTGCCTTTAGAACATATGATGACTATTTACAAATTAATAAGAGCCCAGTTTTTTTAACAAGGGAAAAACTTAAACACACAGTTCACCTACAATAGTGATGATAGGCACATGAAGAGATGCTTAACATCACTAGTCATCATGCATGTTTATATTGAACCCACAATAACAGACCACAGAGCATCATGGAATGGCTAAGTAGCCTAACAATACTAAGTGCTCTGAAAAATGCAGAGCAACTGGAAATTCTCTTCCTTTCTGTTGGGAAAGAAAAATGACACAACCACTTTGCAAGGCAGTGTGGCAGTATTTTATAAAGTTAAACATATACTCTGTAAAAACCAACAATATTCTAGACCTTTACTCAAGAGAAATGAAAATTGTGTGTCCAAAGACTTTTAGTCAAATGTTCATAAAACTATTACTCATAATAATCCCAAACTAGAAGCAATTTAAAAAATCCACTAACTGGTAGAAATGGGAGAAGGACAGATCAATCCATTCCTGAAGTAATCTCCAAACAATCAACCATTGAAAACCCTATGAATAGCAGAGAAACACTGATGTAGTGCCACGAATGGCTCAGTGTCAGGGAGTGTTTTGTTCTGTTGTACATAGAGTCACTATGAGTTGGACCCAACTTGATGTCACCCAAAAACAACAAAGTGGTAGAAGAATAATCCAGTCATACGTTAGCCACACTATGGAATACTACTTAGCAAAATTGAATTAAATATTAATATGTATAAAAATGGATGCATATCTAACACACAAAAAAGACAAACATAAAAGGCTTTAATATAATATTCTAGAAAAGGCAAAGCTATAGTGATAGTAGGTCAGTAGTTTCCTGGGGCTAAGGGTTGGGAGCAGTCATCAGTTGTGAAGTGTTGGGAAAAGCTAGACTTGAACCCGTGACCCTCTGCGTTGTGTGTAGCAACTGGGTGCCCCAACACTGCACCCTGCAAGAGACTGAAGCCAGGGAACAGAGTGTCACGCACAGGAGTATAAAACAAGGAAGGTTTATTTACAGGGATAGGTGGTAAAGACAGAGAAGGGAGATGGGGAAGGAAGGCACTCAGCTGTTATCCCTGCTACTGGGGCAAGGACTCCCAGGTGTCATTGCTCGTCTGGTCCACAGTTTTCACCTCTTCAGAGGCCCTGAGCTTGACCCTCAGAGGCTTGCCTCTCGAGGCAATTGATCTGTTGGTTGAGGAGGAGAGGGAGAAAATCCAGTGGACACAGGCAGATAGAGGTGAGGAATGGAGGTAAGTGAGGTGAAGAATGAAAGCAGGCTTGGGTATGCTGAAGGCTAGGAGGGTCAGGTGAGTATATTTCTCTGGTCTTTAAGGGACCAGAGGACCAAGTGAGCTGCTCCTAGGTGATGTTCAGAGGGAGCTGTTGGGCTCTGGGGTCAGGGGCTTTTATTCCCTTAAGCCAACTGTCATCCAAGTGTCAAGCAATGGCAACTGGCCAATCAGGGAAGGGCTTGTGGGCAGTGTGAGGGCAAGGGCTGGACCAATCAGGAGGCAGGTGGGGCTCAGCCAATCAGGCATTGAGAAAACCTGAGCTGGCAGGTGCCATCCTGGCTCACTTGATGGTAGGGGGGAAGAGTGAGGTACCCGGATGTAGGGCAAGGGTCAGTAGCCTAGGATGATAGAGGCTAGTCCTCCAAGAGGACTGTAAGGGCTACTGGGACCCACCAGGTTTTGGTACTCTTTATCGGACATTATACCAATGAAGTGGTAGAAGAGAACATTTTAAGATGATGGATTATTTTCTTGAGTTTCATGGAAATTATATGAATGTTTTACCAAATCAGCATACTGATTCTTTAAAATGAGTGAATTTTATTATATTTAAGTTACACCTCAATAAAACTGAAAAGTAAATAAAAATAACATGCTGAAAACATTAGGAGAAAATTTATGGAAGTATCTCAAAATAAGAGAGAGCTTCCCAGATGAAGGTCTAAAAGACAAACATATTTGACTATATAAGGGCTTTAAAAATGTATTATGATGTGAAATTGACAGGAAATGGTAAACTACAAAATATTTGCAACGTATATGATTGAGAAAGAGTGGATATCCATAATGAGTCATAAGGTCATATAAGTTGTTTTAAATGAAAAAAAAAAAAAAGTTAGGAAAATAGCCAGGCTGTGCAAAGGCTAGAGAGAGAAGGCAATATTCAATGGCCAATAAATATGTGAAAAATGCCCAACTTTACTAGTAGTGAGGGAAATAACATTACAGTACAAAGAGACCATTTTCATCCTTAGACTAGCAAAAATTTAAAAGAGCAATTACAGCAGCACTTGTGAGAATGTAGGGAAATGGGCCATTTTGTAATGCTGTTAGTGGCAAAGTGAATTCCTAAAACCTATGGAAAAGTTCACCTGGAAATATTTGTCAAGATTAGAGTATATATATAGTAGTCCAGCAATCTCACTTTTGGGACTCTAGCTTATAGATACAAAGGAGGATATATGTACAATGATGTGTTGAAGAATTACTGGAAGGCAAATAAAAAGAGCTGTAAAATATTTGAGTAAGGAAATGATTAAATAAATTGTGGCACATCTGTACTGTGGTTTACCTTCTAAGGATATAAAAATAAGGCAGAGATTTATTAATTAATCATACAAGGTATCTATGTTGTTAGGTGCTCTCAAGTTGGCTCTGACTCCTAGTGACCCTAGGTACAACAAAAACACTACTACTGTACCATGCACAGTATCTTTTTATGTTTAAGCCCACTATTGAAGTTACTATGTTTCTTCTTTATTTTGAGTTGCTCCACACCAACAAGAGGAGATCTCAGGGTTATTGCTCCATTCTTGTCATTAAGGTTGACTTTACTTTGAGGAGGCAACTGTTCCCCAGTTGTCTCTTGAATGCTTTCCAGCCTGGGGGGCTCATTTTTCAGCACTAGTTTGATAGTGCTGCTTTGTTATTCATAGTTTTCAATGGCTACTTGTTTCAGGAATGGGTTTCCAGGTCCTTCTCTCTAGTCTGTTCTAATCTGGAAGATCAGCTGAAATTTGTCTACCAGGGATGGCCCTGCTGGTATCTGAAATACCAGTGGCATAGCTTTCAGCATCACAGCTACACTCAGGCTCCCACAACAGGGCAAACTGGCAGACACATGGTTGACAAGGTATCTAGAATGTACTTTAAATAAGAAGATGATGTAGAATAATATGATTTTAGCTTCGTAAAACTTACCACAACCAAAAACTATACATAGTTATTATATTTGATCTCTCCCAGGTTTTTGAAAGGATATGGGCAGATTGTTAGTGTTAGGAGGTAGCAATAAGGCTGGGAAGATATTATTAGTTTTTTATGTATACATCTTTGCATGCCATTATCTTTGCAATTACATCACTGGATCCAGTGAGGGAATAGCGATTTTGTGAAATCACAATTTAGCAAGTAATAAGATTCATAAAAATACATAATATATTCTTCAATTTTTAGATACTATATATTATGAAATGACTATCAATTTGGATAAAGTGTCTGTAGAAAAGTCTATATATTTACTGTGTTGATACTCTCTATATCATATGGTGCTCCCTGTATTTCAGGAGTATTAAAATGTGGAAGTGACATACAGCTTAGTGTGCCCAGAAAATATTTTTTTGATGTGTTAACTACCTTCTATTTCCTAAGCAGATATTCACACAACTAATCCTCATCTTATTGGACATTAGTATACTTAAAAACAATGTTTAATTGTGGGTGTGGCAAAAACAAATTTTAAGAATCAGGTGCAAATATATTTTTCTGGATAAGAAAAGAGAATTAATGGAGGAAAGAACAGTTAGAGAAGTTTGAGGAAGACTGGAAAAGAGAAGTTAAAGAGATAAAAGGAGATTTGGAAGCTAGTGGAAAAGAAAATAGTCTTAGTATGAGATATCCAATGAAGGTTACTTACATTAAAGTAAAAATGCTCTACTTTCCCTCTTATAAAAGCATGTTCTTGTCTTCTGTGTAATGTCCTTGTCTTCTGCGTAGTCTTCTGTGTAAAAAAATGTCCTTGTCTTCTGTGTAATAGTAAAACCTATATAGCTCACAAATGCTTTGGTAGTGATTTGGTAGTGATTTGCTTTTAGAAATGAGTCTTGCTTGAAGACATATGTAGGATAAGATCAGCTACTGGCCAAGAGAGGCCAAACACACCTACAGTATATGAGAACTCAGGGGATCCAGGACTTATTCCTACTACATTGTGTTTTCTTATTGAGGTGCTGGACATTTCCAGAGAAATCTTGGATCTTGAGTTTAAAAAGTTATAGATATTTATTGTACAAGTAATTACTACATGAATGTTGTTGTGGTTGGGTGTCTTGAGTCAGGTCCAACTCAGTAATTTTTATAGGATTTTTTCAATGGCGATTTGTTTCAAGAGTGCTTCTGGAGTGGTTTGCCACATCCTTTTCCCAGTTTTTGCAGTCCTGGGGATTGAACCTGGATCTTCAGAGAGTGTGGAGCAGCACTCTACCAACTGAGCTAAACCCCAGCCACACCATATGGATAATTATATGAAAATTCAAATTGTGAATCAAGGCAGGAGGTGGGAGGAAGAAATTGTAAAAAAATATAATAATGTTGGCTCCCAAGTTGAATTTCAAAGAAAAAATGTAATTGAGAAATTTAAGGTGTATCTATTCCTGCTGATATTTCTCATTTTATGGGACAAAAACCAGTTACTAAACAAATCCACTCTAAAGATAGACCACATTTCTTAAGACTGTGGTAATAAATAGTCAAACTAATGACAAGCTTGGTTGTTATTGTTTGTATTTTCAATGAATTATTGATCATTAAATTATAGCCTTCAGTTTTATATTTTAAATAATGTTTCCATTGTTCTAATCATAAAAGCAATACACATCTATTGTTCAAAACAGGAAAATATAAAATATGACAGACTTTAATAAAAAAGAAAATATCTTTCCTCTATTTTCATCATGTTTTTATTCATAATTATCTGTTTTCATCTAAAGTTACTATAATGAAAGATATAAATGAGAATTTTTATCAAATTAAAATATATTCTACAAATATTTATTAAGTGCTTGGTATTGTGCCAGAAAACTGGCTAAGGCCATAAATAACTATTCAAATGAGGAGAAATAAAAGCAAGATGTCTATATAGATCATTCCAATGAAGGAGGAAAATCACTTATGCTTATTCATTCTCCATGCACCATTGAATAAAAAAATATGTTTATGGGTAGCTAATTATTTCTCTTTATACTTGATATTTCCTTAGAGTAGAGAGTAGGAAAGGAATATATTATGAAATGCTTAATGATTAGGTGCCATAACGTTGAGTTGATTTTATTTTGTGTATTTAACACTGTTATTGCCTTTTAAAATGAATCTATAGTAATTCAGTAAAAATAAAAACAAACTAATAAAAACCTTGCCATCCTACTACATTTTTTCAAGCTTGTAACATTTTTGTATATTTAATTGTGCAAATGTATTTACAGATTAACAAATGATTATGAAGCAAACGCATGTGTATTCACCACTCAAGTCAAGAAATAGAATGCAAGGGACAATCAAGACCTCAAAACTGCTCTACTTTGCTTCTTATCCTATCCAACTCCCTCCTCCATGTGTAATCACTGTATTAAAATTTCAGGTTATTTTTTCCTGCATTTTAATGTAAACATACCACTTCTGCAACTATTCTTAATATAAAGTTCTAAAATAACTCTCTTAGTAGAATAATATAGCAGCTATCTTATTTCTTTTATGTTTAGCCTGATACTATAGTCCCCAAGAGTCATCCATGATGTAGCATTTAGGAATTCCTCATGTCCATTTGTTTTCTGTGTAGAATTACACTGTATTGATAGACTCCAGCTTATCTATCTGTTCCATTACATTGACTTGAGTTTCCAGTTTTCACCAAACCAAACTAGGTAGTTGTGAGCATTCTTATGAGCACAGATCCTTAGCACACATTTAGAAATATTTATTTAATGCGTAGGAGTTGAACTTCTGGGTCAAATGTATGTTCATCCTTAATTTTTTCAAATGACACCCTATTTTCTAAATGTATTATACTCACTTGTGCTCCCAACAGTGGTGTACCATTACACTGCCATAAATGCAATATGCTACACTGGTTACATCTGTTTCATTTGCTTTACTTTGTATTCTCATTTCTGGAATACTAAAGCACTGCTAAATTGAGGATACCAATTAAGATACCAATATGTCTAAATATACTTTGTAACTTAAAATATATTGATAAACTCTGAAACCAGATTTCTGATTGTTTCAATCTTACCAACATTTAGTTTTATCATATATTGTAATTTTTAGCCAGTCTGCATAATATAATCTAATTGTGATTTTAATGCTCATTTCACTCGCTGCCAATGAGACTGATTACTTTTCATAGATTTATTTTTCAGATGAATTTCCTTCTAGTGCAGGAGCTGTTCAAGTCTTTGACTCATTTTTCTAATGAATCGTCTGTACTTTTCTCATTAATTTTTTTGTTTCAGGATTATCCTAGATTCATATGCATTTTTAAGAAATAATACAGAGGAATCCCATATGCTCTTTAATCAGTTTTCTCCACTAGTAACATCTTGCATAACTATTATATAGTATCACAGTGTGGACATCGAATTTAATAAAATCCAATGATATCCCTCTGGTGTACCATCCTGTAATCAAGAGACTGACAAATTCCATCCACACAAGATCCTCTTTATTGTTGCCCTTTTATAACCACACTAACCTTTCCCACTCATCCTCCTCCCTGGAAAACCACTGATCTGTTCTCCATTTCTATAATTTTGTCATTTCAAGAACGTTGTACAGATATAACAGGATAAAACTGCATGAAACCTTTTGGCAATAACATTTTTCTACTTAGCCTGATTCCTTGGAGATTCATCCAACTTGTTCATCATTTTTTAAAAAATGTAAATGTACCATCAGACACGGGCCATGTCCTTCTGAATTATCTCCCTTGTGATTTAGCATCATATTTTTTTCCAGCACTATCAGTAGGAACTATTGTCTGATTTTGTATACTGTCCTCTTTGTCCTTGAGATACATTTGGTACATGACTACATTTTTTGCGTCACAACACTTAGAGATATTGCTACATGTGTATATATCACTTTCTATGAGCACTATGGAGGCCTGACATTCTGATTTGAATTTATTGAATCTATGCTAAGGCATAGTCATTTCAGTGTTCTTTTGGAATTAAAATTTGAAAAAAAAAAGGCCCTTAGAGTGGGGCAAAGTTATCTGATAAAATAACTGCCATTTTAAAATATGTTTGTTTTAAAACTTTCTATTTCTTCCTCAAATCTTTGAATTGATTAAACAATAGTTTTCAAGTCAATACATTGCTTTGAACATAGATACCATTTTCATTTTTATTTTCTTTCTCAATTGCCATCTTGTTTCTTTAGAAGATGATTACTAAAAAAATAATTCAAATAAACTTCTCTAATTCTTGAGGTCTACATGAATAGTGGAACTATAATGTTTGCTTTGACTTCATTCCTTAGCTAACTAAGACATCTTTTGCTTATTTCCCAGGTTCTAGGATAAGCACAATAGCTTCCATTCCATTTACATTTGTTGACACAGAGAATACAGTTTTTAAAGTTTTTTTTTCTTAACCTGAAGCTAGAGTGGCAGAAACAAAGGTTGTATTGATTAATACAAGAGCTACTTATTGTTATTGATAGGTTAACATACATCTCAAGATCTCTAAAGCTAAAGATTAGAAATTGACATGGAACACAAAGTAGGTGACAGAAAATTCTCTTAAGCCAACAAAGATGACTGCTATTAAGATTTCAAATGAACAAAGATACAAACTTGTTAGTCTCCTAGTTTAAAAATCTAATGTCTTTCATTGTATCTTTGTTGGGTGTCTTTGAGTCAAATCTGACTCACAGTGACCCTAAGGACAACAGAACGAAACACTACCAAATACTGTGCCCATAAATACACCATTAGTCACAGGGTACTTGAAGTTATTTTGGAAAGCTGGTTACAGAATTTGGGACAGAATTCCTTTAGTGCATTCTAATGAGCTAACAGCTGTGTCACATAGATCATTGACTGCAGGAGCTTGAAGGCTACGTAGGGATCATCTTCTCCAGTCCCTCAACTGTAAAGATGAGAAAAAATGAGATTGAGGGAAGGTCATTGACTTATCCAAATATCCCACTTGGTAATGGCAAAACTAAGTTCAGATTTCAGATGGTTTAAGCCATATCAGTATTGGTCTGTTTGACACAAATTAAGGAATATTACCTAGAAAATGCTTTTCCTACTCATTGAGCAAATTTGTATTGGTTACTCACTATACCAGTCAATGAACTAAACTTTGTGTTGAGGTAGATCAGATAAGGTCTCACTTCCTAGGAAACTTACTAGTTTCTGGGAAATTAGACAAGTAACAAAAAGCATTACTGTGCATTATGTTAAGTGCTATTGTAGAGATATGGATAAAGGGCTAAGAAATCTCTGAGGAGGGATGAATCAAGGTTTACTGCAATGCATTTGTCATGTCTCTCCAAGTCACTGAACATGTATTTCAATGAAGCTATGGTGAGGGCATATGTCACATATCCTGCTCTAGACTTGACAGAAATGACCTGATTGTCCAGGGTATTTTTATTTCCACTGTAGTGCATAGACCTGTGGGTTAGGGACTATTTTTTGTTTTGTCATTTGAGAAACACTGAAATTATAATATATATACTTTTTGTGGTACTTGGAGGCTGAGTCCAGGGCCTCGCACATACTTTGTAAGTGCTCTACCACTGGGCTATACTCACAACCCATTTTGTTTTTTAATTTTGAGATAGGATCTTACTAAATTATACCAGCTGCCTCTGGCCTTGTGTATATTCAGACTTGCAGAACCATTTGGATGCTTGACAAATAAAGGAAATACAGGACAAATATATTTCATCTTCCTAAGATGGCAAGCAGAGGATTTCCAATATGTCTCAGCATAGTGTCTTAATTTGCCTCCACAATATGTAATGTCTCATATCTTTAATTTGTTCATGAAGTTCTTGCCAAAGCATAGATCATACCAAAGAACTGTGGCCCTTGCCCATTAATATCCTTTTCTTTTACCTCCTCTTCCTCTCTGCTAACAAATGCAAGCCAATGAAATCGAGTGTACTTCTCTTCAGGTCATTTTCTCCCTTTCTCTTTCCCTTTCCCTTGCTTTCTCAGTACTGGGGAACTGAACTCAGGGCCTCATGCATGCCAGGCAAGTGGTGTACCACTGAGATGAACCCCCAGCACCCACCCGAACTTTTTTTCTTTTTACTTTTTATTTTGAGACAGAGTCTTGCTAAGTTGTGCAGGCTGCCTCTGGCCTCAGACTTGTGAACCTCCTGCTTCAGCCTCCCAAGTTGCTGTGATTATAAGTGTGTGCCACGATGTCTGGCCACTGTAGTTTTCTTTAGCTATCCCAAGGGCATGTTCCAAAACATTAGTTCTTGCAATTCCATTTTCCTTCATTTTATTTTCCACTTGTGGACATTTTTAGAGCACAAATAGAATTCCTTACCTACCTCTAATTTCAGCTGGAGATGTAGTAAATGGTTTGTAGGTATCTTGACAGGTTCCTTTTTGAGACCTTTGTTGCTTTTCTCCTCAAAGTTGAAAGAACTTTCGTAGAATATTTGCAGTTAGCCAAGAAGAATAGGAAAGTGAATTCCTCCAAGGATACCCTCAACCAGTGAGGAGTTTATTATATCAACTACTTCTTTTGCAGTGGGAGAATTCCAAAAGATATTCCATGTAGCACTTGAGATGGCCCCCAAAGGGATTGAGCACCAGTTGCCCATGGTAATAAGCAGGACAGTAGTAGCCTTGCTGTTGCTTTATCTTTTTCCTGTCTCTTATTCTTGCTCCCTCCCTGTCTGTCATCACTTCCCAAACAAATTACCTGTACCTAAATCCTTATCTTGGCTTTGTTGCAGGGGACCCAAGTTTTAGATGCTTCAAAATTCTCAACTACCATTCATGATCCATATTCATGGTTGTTATTGCTCTTATAATACCATAACCTTTGTTTTAGGACTAAGTCATTGGCATGTATTCTCTATAAAAACTTTAAAGTAGTTTCAAAACCCAAATTTGCTAACCTGTACATTAAAATCTATTCAATGATGTAGTAAATGGAAAAACCTAGTAGGAAAAGTAGACCAAGAAAACTGTGTAAGTTGAGCTGAAACTGTTTTCTGCACTGTTCTGCTTCTTCAATGGGCTTTATTATAGACAGTGACAGAGGGTGTTTGTAGTTATGCTACCTGTATTGACACTGCCTGTACTGACACTCCAACATTGTTTCCAATCATTTGCTTAGACACTGTCAGTTTTAGCTGAAGTCTTTATTTTATTTTATTTTATTTTTTGTGGTACTGGGGGTTGAACCCAGGGCCTCACGTTTGCAAAGCAAGTGTTGGACCACTGAGCTGCACCCCCAGCCCATTTCTTTTCTTTTAGTTTTTCAGACAGGGTCTCACTAAGTTACACAGACTGCTTCTGGTCTCGAACTTGCAATCTTCCTGCCTCTGCCTCCCAAGCTGCTAGGATTACAGGTGTGCACACTGCTTCTTTATTTTATTTTTATTCTTATAGTAAAAATAATGTGTTCATTGCAGAAAATACTGAATAGCCAGAAAACCACAAGCAGAAAGTAATACTCATGCATAATTCCATTTTCTTTACAGCACTAGGGTATTGAAACCAGGGCCTTGGTATGCTAGACAAATATTCTACCCCAGAGCTGGATCCCTAGCCCCCTCTCACCTCTTTTTTTTTTTTTTTTTTGGTGTTTTGTCACAGAGTCTCATTAAGTTGTGCAGGCTGCCTCTGGCCTCAAACTTGTTATCCTCCTACCTCAGTTTCGTGAATCACTGGGATTACAGATGTGCACCACTGTGCCCAGCCCAGAGTTGACCACTATTGACTTTCCACATATGCTGTTTCAGATTTTTTTTTTGTGTGTGTGTGGTACTGGGGGTTGAACCCAGGGCCTTGGCTTGCATGCTGTGCAAGTATTGGACCACTGAGCTGCACCCCCAGCCCATTTTTTTACTTTTTTTTTTTTTTTGAGACAGGGTCTCACTAAATTACGCAGACTGCCTCTGGTCTTGAACTTGCGATCCTCCTGCCTCCACCTCTCAAGCCACTGGGATTGCAGGCATGTGCCACCATGCCCAGCTAAATGCTGTTTCAGTTTTGAGAATGAATAAGAAGGAAATAGGGAGAGGGAACAGGCTGTATTTCTAGTTTTGTTTTCTATTTTTAAAAATTTAACAGCATTTTATAATGTCATTGTAGTTGTTATTTGCCATTTATTCAGGTCCGACTCATAGTGACCTTCATAGGGTTTGCAATGGCTGATTGTTTTAGCACTGCTTTGGGAGTGGATTGCCACCTCCTCCTTTTTTTTTTTTTTTTTTTTTTTTTCAGTGCTGGGGACTGAACTCAGGGCCTCAGAGAGCAGAGTTGCACTCTACCAAATGAGCTGAACCTCTGCCCTATAATGTCATTGTGAAGAGATTTTTATGGATATCCTTTTAAATGCCCACAATTTATTCTTAATATTAGATTTTCCAATTTTCTTTTATTATAATAGCACTGGAATAAGTATATTTTGTACATTAATATACAAAGTTCTGGTGTTTTGCCATATGTATTTCCCTGGAAATAGG